>JAUMHR010000060.1:9766246-9783427 GCA_032361145.1 Enteromius fasciolatus | reverse complement strand
GCAATGTATTTTTGGATATTGCTACAAATAAACCCCAGCGACTTAAGACTGGTTTTGTGGTCCAGGGTCACAAATGTCTTTCTGATCATGTGATGTGAAAAATGAAAAGAATAAATCACTTATGCCACTGGAACCACAAATGTATAATATATATATATATAAACAACCATTGCCATGTCATCCAAAAAATTGACACACCTATGTTCATGCGCATAACCGTGTTAGAAGCCCAAATCCCATCAGTGCACTGAGTGATAGAACAATGCTTTGCCACCACACTGAATCCTGCTCGGCTGACCTCAGAGCTGGAGTCTGCCTCTCGCCGGCAGGCTAATGTGAATGCCTTCCTCCTGCGAGGCATGTCACCATGCCACCCCCCATTACTGTCACTGACACGACTGCTGCCGTCCAGCTCTAAAAACCCATTCAAATCACACTCACACACAAGCCAAAAAATAGGCTGCAGCATTAGTTTGCACTGTGCATATCTGAAAAGCATGATCTGTAATTGTCCAACAGAGAGAAAAAGAGAAAGAGAGATGAAAGAAAGAAAGAGTTATTAGTCATGGTCCGCTCTGGAGGAGTAACGCTTGTACAGGGTGACCTTGAGGGAGGGTCACATGACAGCGAAAGGCTGTCCCAATTCCCTTTCCTCCCTCCCTTCCCCCCTGGGATGAGGCACAGCGGGCGGCAGTGGAAGATGTGCAGAGCTCAGGAGCAGATGGAAACATGGGCCACTGGCTTATGCAATGTCCCAGCTGAGAGCGAGGCTTGTTGACTGTCTTTTTACTCACTTTATTAATCCCGATTGAAAACACGGCACATAAACAGTAATATATGATATGCTAATTGTTTAGCTTTTGTTGATAACACATGCCTCTACAATGTCCTGTATTACTGTATACATCTATGACATGATATCTATCTATCTACTGTACCTATCTGTGTGTCTATCTATCATTTAGAGCTACCGTCTATCAATCATGTCATAGATACAGTAGATAGATAATGCAGTAATGCAGGCATTTTAAAGGCAGTTAAATACGTACTTAAACGTGTCTGCCTGTCTATCTAAGCATTTCATATAGAAATATATATGTATGTAAATATATACACACACACACACACACACACATATATATATATGAATATTTATGAATAGCTGTTATCGGTTTATATTCAGGCATATTTTAAATTGTATTATTAAAACAGTGAAAGATAGATAGATAGTCAGGCATAATTTATTAAAATGATTTAAGGTATGTGCTCTTGAAATCTTTAAAATGACAAAAACGTTACAATTCCTAACATTATTAACAACCAACCTAATGTCATATATTTTTCTTCAGAACTTATAAGGACATATTTGTGCCAAATAGAAAGTCAAAACTAAGAGTAAATCTTGAAACCCAGAGAGAGGGCATGTGTTCATTCAGCCTGACAAACAGCAGTGCGCTCAATAGGGACTGAAACTGCTGTCTTATACCGTTTCCAAAAATAGTCCTGGTGTGACATCACCAGAGCTACGTAAACACTGTCCACTTTGTTTTCGGTCTGCGTGCGCAAGATATCTCAGCCAACCTTATCCCTCTGCCCTGGGCTTAGAGACATACAGCCTGCGGCAAACTCACAGAACATGCTGAACGTGTCTGCCTCAAACAGTCGACGAGTCCAAACACATGACCCAAGATTCTGCTCCTCGCACGATGTGATGGCTTTTCAAAATGTTAAATGAAGCAATCAAGCAACTGCAGCAGTCAAGTTGTCACGTATGAAATTAAAACGTGGTCTTACCCCCGCAGACGCGGGCAGAATAACAAGATCTCTGCGCTGTCATAAGCGCTCTTCCTCAGTAGATCTGACATCTCATGAATGCAACGCTGAGGTTAATAACAGCTGTTGTTTCATATCAAAACAAATGCAAATCTCAATATTCTTACAATCTCTAATGACTCCCGGCACAATTACACACACACACACGCACAATTCATCCATGTACTCACAAGTGGTAGCGAAGAAAAGCCATGAAGATGCTGTGTTGTGTGTGAGTCTCTTAAGCGCGCCAAACTAAGCTTCTGTCTCACACACACTCACACACGCACCTCTTCTCTCAAACACTCGCAGGCGTGCTCAGCTCATTCAAGCTTAGCCTCAGCGGGGCGGCACACTGCACGGAGGGAGTGATGTAATGTGCCTTTCAGACTCATAAGCATACATCTTTTCATATGAGATTCAGAGTTATGAATCGAAAATTACTTTTTTGCAAATGCATCTCTTTTGCACTCGATTTGTTTTTGTTTACCTCTGATCTGTCCAACCCTGGACTGTAGTACGGTTCAGTGAGCCAGAGACCCAGTTGGCTCAGTGGTTGCTATAGTAACGGGTTCTGTTTGTGAGGCTGGACCAATCAGCACGAGCGTGCAGCATCCCTGACGACACAAACGGATTCATTAAGAACTACCAAAAGCTTGTGTGAATAGGCAAGCTGAAGACTTAATTATGCTGGGAGGGAAGAAGATACCTCTTGATTTAAGAAATGTTTTAATTACTGGTCTATGTGTTTAATCGAAACTCGCTGGCAGTGATTTAAAGTTTTTAATTGTTGGTCTTCATCTCTATTATAAAACTGCTGGGCTCAAGTAATGCTTTTAATTGTTGGTCTACAGCTCTTAATATAAAATTATTGGGCCAGATGTAGTTTTTTATTTTTATTTTTGATATATGTCCTTCATATAGAATGACTGATTCAGGTATATACTTTTTAAATAGCTGGTCTATGTCTTTAATATAAAATTGGCGTAATTTTTGCTTTTAATTGTTGATCCATGCTCTTTGTATAATATACTTAGATGTGATTTAATTTATACAATTTTAATTGATATAAAATTGCTGGCTTTGGTTTTCATTTTTAATAGCTGTTTCTCTTTCCCTTTCTCTTTCTTTCTTTCTTTCTTTCTTTCTTAATATAAATGACTTTCCTAATATATAATTATTTTTATTGTAAAATTTTTATATTGTATATATAGATTTTTTTTTTATAGAACTTATGTATTTATTTTTAATATATTTCCCATATAAAATCAATGGGTCAATTTTACAATTTAATTTTTTTTTTTTTTTTATTATTATATAGATGTCCCTATCGTAAAATAATTGGATGGCATTTTAAATTTTAAGCATCTACTGTAAGTTGCTATTTAAACTCTTTTTTTATATTTATATTTCATAACATTTTTTTGTTTTGTTTCGTTTGGTTAATTTATTTATTTGTCTGTCTAAATCTCAATAAAATTGCTCAACCCATTTACATTTTATTTTTTAATTGCTGTTTTATGTTATATTTCCAAATAAAAAAAATAGTTGGTGCCATTTTAACGTTTAACTGTTGCTTTGCATCCATTTTATAAAATCTCTGCATCCAAATGAAATGTTTAATTGTTGTTCCACATCTGTAATACAAAAATTAAATATTTTGAACTGCTGATCTAAATTACTGATATAAAAGGTTGCCAACACATCAACATTAACCATTGCCAGTTTTACCTTTTTTCTGAAACGTCTCAACAGACAACCTCTCCTCTCCCGCTGGGACCCTCCAGCATGTACCTGTCACCAGGTATCAACAACACCGCGGCACATTACCAGTTACCATAACAATACCTGACAGATAAAACACATTCCCAACATGCACCAGGAGACTTAACCAGCTCCCGCACACCTTAATACCTCCACAAGCTGACATAGCACTCAACATGGAGAGGGGCTTTGGAAACATCTCCACCCCTGATATAACAAGGTTGGGGCCTATGTTATGCTGATTTAAGCTCCCGAAGGAGCATTGCATTGTGGGATCACATCTTTTCAGAGATAGGAAAAAGCACAGTAATGAGGCTGTACATCCCCGTGCAAACATGCTCATTATGGAGTCATGGTGGCAGGCATGAGGCAGAGACTTTTGGGACCGGTGTACATGCATGTATGGATGATGGACAGGGGCTGGAAAGGAAAGCTGGAGGTGCATCCATCAGAGACAACACTTTTGATGCTACTGTCATCTGTCATACTGATACATCAAAATCATGTGCATTAAATTCACACGCTAATGCAATATTAATCTCAAAGACCCATACACACTTACACCCATACACACATACCGGCAGAATTTGCAACATGATCTTTGATGACTAATAAACCATTGCAATTCATCCCCTATATGGCAAACTTGGTAAACACAGACACACACATCCTGAGGTGAAGTAAAGAGGCAGCTAAACATCACACAAGAGCTCTATCTCTGATCCCACTTCAATTCCTGGAAATAGCACTCATTCACTCCCCTGGAGGATGGCTGGAAATTGTGAGTGTCTATGTGTATGTGGTGGTTTCAGAGAGGACTGCCCCCAGCCTTATTCACTCCACTACTTGTGATCAGAAATTAGCTTAGGCTAAGAGGACCATGCTGAGATTCTCTTTCGGCGATGTTCTGCCTCTTCTTTCTGAGGCTCTTGTCTGAGGAGCTGATGCAGGCTAATCTCTGCTAGCCTTGAGCTACTCGCTAACAATACAGCACCGAGGGAGAAAAGATTACTTACAACTGAACATCTATTACGGAGAAATGATTTATTGATTTGCTGAGGGGTGGAAAACCAGAGGGAGGCAGGGGCTTGATGCATTGGAGAGATTTGCAGAGGAGGCAGGAGTGTTCATGAGATAGAACTGAGGCAGACATATTCATGAGGCAGAACTGATGCAGAAGTGCTCATGAGGTGAAGTTGAAGCAGGAAGACTCACGAAAGAGTTACGGGCTGTCAGTATTGAATTAGGAATCCTTTGAAAATTCCAATTCCTGAATTTGAATTAGATTTGAATTGTGGTGCAGTGGCAAACAGGATGCAGAACTGCATTTGAATGCGATGAAGAAGAATTTGAAATTCAAAGAAGGTTATAGTCCTTAGATACAGTAGCTAAAGATGGACAGATAAGATGAATATACTGTAGATAGATAGATAGATAGATAGATAGATAGATAGGTAGATAGATGGCACATCTATCCTTATTAATGGTAACTAAAGCGAACCACCTATAATAATTTTTGTAAATGAAATAAAACAGAAAATAAAACATTTAAATATAAAGACAAAAATCTCGAAATTCAAACTTCAAATTTCTTCGAAAATTAATTAAAAAATTAAGTTGAATGACTTAATTACTAAAACTGAAATACATAAAAGTGCATAACAGAATTACTAAAACGTAAGAAAACTGAAAATATAAAAAAGACAATTAAAATAGAACTAAAATAGAAATAATTCAATTCATATATAAAACCATAAACGCAAATAAACAGCAGTATGTAAATAACCAAATTAATATTGCTATAGAAATATTTTAAATAATTATTATATATAGTAATATACGTATTGACTTTAGAAATACTGAATATTTAAGATGAAAGAACAAATGACCTGTTCAATTTCTGTAAATTGAATTCAAATTCACATATTGTATTTGAAAAGAAGCCATTTTTCACTTGCATGTTTGTGCAGAATGAGTCAAAATAGAGCTTGGAGCATCCACGCAGAAGATCAGAGTCAGATGTGTTCAATGAGGAATGAGTAAGTATCATACATAATTACAACACACATAAATCATTACAGTGGAAATCAGCTCATCATGAGGCGTTCTGACTTAAATATACAAGTCAAAAGCTTTTCTGTATGCCGTGTAATTTATAGGCAGGCACACACGCAAATGCTCATGAGTTGTCTCTCTTTCATAGGCGACAAGGCACCGAACACCTGACACCTCATCATCTCAAAGAGGGAATGAGAGGGAAACATATGGGAGATCTATTTGCATGCCTCACATCTCCCTGACTCACTTAAGAGTCACACTCAGTCTTCAGCTCTGCTCTCCGTTCAGAGGATCACTCAGACTGTGTGTATGAATAATGGACACACATTAAACCCCAGATGTGCAGCAGGAAAGAAAGAGAGAAAGATAAAGAGAGAACTGAAGTCGCTGCAGGGGACAGACAACTGAGACATGGGGGGGGGGGCGGAATTGAATTATAACTTGCGTGAGCGAGGGCTCATTTTAAAGGAACGATAGCAGAGGTTCAGATAGACCCGTGTCAAATATCTGCTCCTAGATCAGTGTGCTGATGAGAAGTAATAGCGAGATGTAAGTGCAGCTCTAATACTTCCATGCACTGTCTCCCTCCTCTGGAAGACAGCCATGCTAGTACAAGCAAACCAAAACATGCATGGAAATTATGAACCATAGCAAAGAATTCATAATATTTATGCCATACAGTAAAATAAAGATGATGGAATATATAAGGGAATCTTTAATAATGAAAAATATGATAATAATATTTATATATATATATTTTTTTCTATTAAAAAAAATTACAATAACTTATTTTATACAATATTTAATAAATTAAGTTTTAAAAAATCCCAAGGTTAAGCTATATAAACAAAATTAATATTTTATAATTGTAAGTTGTAAGTAATTGTAAGTTATCGTATTGTAATAACATAATAATTGTGGTCTTGTAGTTTAAAAAGCAACATGTCACAGGTTTGAATAATGGCATCTGCCAAATGCATAAATCGAGGTATTTTAGGAATGAAAATTAATAGCACACCTCCACACACTTTGAGGTTTTAAATCTCAACAACTTCAAATCTACATGAATGTATTTTTTAAAGGTAGACAATTGCCTGTTCATGATTGCCTGTCCAACTGATGTAACATGTGACCATTAGGGGGCAGTGTTTTCACACAACTATCACACCATGTGTTCTCTGCATATGGATTTCAGAAGTTAAGCCAACCATAAACACGCTCAGATCAACAACATTTCGCTGCCTATTACACCACCAGAAATACAAATTGTGTGTATATTCCAAGTTGACGGCTAAAAAAAAAATCGTCCAGCTGAGGTGACGGGCGCGAAATGAATAGGCAACAAAATATCTGCTCTCGGTGTAGTCTGGCACTGACTGAGTGCTCTCTGAAGACATCTTCAGATGTTGTCTACAAAAAGACACACAGCAGGGAAAGTTGGAGCCAATTCTCCTTGTCAAAAGAAAGCCTGCCGGGGTGTAGCGCATGGCTTCAATCACAGCCAGACGATGCAATGATGATTACAATAACACTAATCTAAGGGCACAATCGCTTCCATTATCATTACAGTTAATCACTGTGACTAGCAGACTAGCGCCGACAGGGAACTGTCACAGTTAAATGAAAGCTGGGTGTCAAATTGTACAGGTCACTGCAAAAACGACCTTCAACAGAACAAACGTCTGCCTCTGACAGCAGTAACACGAGCGCTCCAACCGAGACGTTCGATCACGGACGTCAGCATTATCCTCACACACAGAAGCAGAGGAGGATATGAGACTGAATTCTATCTTAGCAGACGATCTGCAACTGCATCTGTCAGGTTATGAAATAATGTAAATGAGGTCTTAGTTATGCATCGAGACGCATCCATTCTTAAAATATCGATTGCAAAATGACTGCGATCAATCGGCTCCAAAGGTCACCGAAAAAAAAAGCCAGGAGTAAGCGAGCAATTATTTCAATTTGCTCTGTGGCTCCATCGGCACATCTACACACTCGGGCCACGTCTGCACACAAATGCGGTCTCCTGAGATGTCATTGTGAACTGTGGCAGGATCTCTTCCTTGCACATTCTCGCTCGCTCTCTGGAAGTGTTATACTGTAATGCTCAGCGATGGACACAAACTTTTAAACCAACCCCCTTTAGGCGAAGGCAACAATTCAAGTCCTTGAATCTGCTCAAAACTCACACTATACCAGTGTCCTTGCAGCAGTGGACCAGTGCAGACTGAAGAAACACACTCTTTCGAAGGGGCACATTTACACACATTACACAAGTCCACAACGAGAGCAACACCTCAGCTCTGGAGTTAACAGCACCGCAACATTCGCTCCCAAAAAATTGTTGTTTTATATCCCAAGTTGTCGAAAATATGAACAAAGACAGTAATATAAAAACAACAACAAAACCATACTTAGCTAATGTGAGGTTTTTAAAAAACAGCCTCATATGCTCACTATTTTATTTGATCAATATGTCTTTAAAAACAATAATATTGCAAAAGATTTACAATTGATAATAACTTTACCATTTGAATATATTTTAAAATGTAATTCAATGGTATGATGGCAAAGCTGAATAACTGCAGTCTTCAGTGTCACATGACCCTTCCAAAAATCAATCGAATGTCTTGATTTGGTCAAGAAACATTTCTTATTATTATCCATGTTGAAAAAAATTGTGCTGCTTATTATTTGTAGAAACTGTAACACAGAAATCTTTGAATAATACAAAGCGCAATACATAAAAAAAAGCATACTACAAATAAATGTACATATTTATGTACTTTAATAAAAATGCAGCTATACTTTTAGTATCTTGCATTAAAAGATCATACAATTCTCATCATTAGTGACATTAAAGTCTTTTAAATGCATAACTTTTTTGCTAGAGTTAATAAATCATTTATATAAAATTAAGCCTCTTCTCAATAAAATCAAATAAACTTGTACAGTAATGTGCAATAAAACTAAATACAAGAATCTGTCATAGCATATGCATGGTGACCCAATCAGAGCGAATCTACAGACATTTGATCTTTTACGTTTTTGGACCAATGATATTTCACAATGGGCGGGGCTAGGTTTAACCATTAGATTTAACTTTACTGTCATTGTCAAAATCTTACGAAGCTTTACAAGTGAGGATCACAACGCAGTATATAAATAAATAAAAGCAAAATGCTAAAGCAATGAAGTATAAATGTCAATACAGTGCAAGCAATTTAAAGTAGACCAGAAGACATACTGTAGTAAATGTGACTCGTGACCTCGTAATCGCATTACAGGTAATTGAGCCATCAGGGTGCAAGTGTTCAGTGAATCAAGGCATTTGCTAGCACCTAAATTTAATATACCGATCCACAGCATAAGAACAAGGGGACGGAATAAAAAACCAGACACACCAAGACACAATCCTTGGCCTTCAAGATGTAATTAGACATTGACAAATGCAGGCACATACAGGCACAATAACATTTATATGTCGCAAACCGTTTGGCCTCGCTTTATGTGTCAGAATACAATCTGGCTTTGACAGAAGAATACATTCATGTCTCAAAAAAAGGTTAAATAGCTCTAAATGCTGTGTCTATTCACCATGTCCCCACAGAAACTCTTTATTATGCCATACATCCTCTACTCAAGCTAGGACAATTAAACCGAAGCTAAAGCGGCAGTCTTATAACTGACGTTTGCGTTTAATTAGAGCGAGACAGAAGGTGAGTCTCGGGCTTCACGCAGGTCTCTGATGCTTTCGTAGCACTTCACCTCTGTAAGACTCTGTCTCCGCTATTTACTACAGCACCTTGCCTCTCAGCAAGACCTGTGTCTCCTTGGAAACAGAGATTTGGCTGTGATTTGTGTGTGTGTGATATCTGATGTAGTGGAATACTGCATGTCCCTTCAGCTCTGCTTGGTGAGACTAGTCAAGCATCTGTCCACAGGAGCTGATCAATATGATAAAAACGACAGTTCTTAACCATGTTTTGCCACAAAATTAAGTTTTATTATGCACAGCAAGCACATACTCCATCTCTCCCGCTCTCTCTCCCTTCAGAGATACACACATTAACAGATGCACTAATGCTGTTAGCGCTCAGATACTCTGACAACTTTTTCCTTAACATCAACTTAAAGTTTTACTGTTTTAACCGAACACTTTTGAGAGATGCACAGACTCAGAATTCACTTCTCTCACTCTCTCTCTCTTACACACACACACACACACTCATAACTTAGCTATTAAATGCATTAGTCAGCTATCAACAGCTCAAGCCTCCGTTACAAGGTTTAAAATGACGTTTTGGAATTAACATCGGAGGCACTGGATGACATGCAGAAGAAACAATCCTACTCACAATAATGCTTGAAGTACAAAAAACGGCAAATTCCTTGAAATATAAATTGACTTAATCTTATTTTTGTCATTTTATTATTCTCAAATATTGATTTTTTATTTCTTCAAATCTTACTAAAAATTTAGCAACTATTTCTCATAGCTGCAACTTTTTATCTATTAACTACAATTATTTCTCTTAACTAAGACTTAGACTGTACGTATATCACAGTTTTGACATTTCTAAAGAGTGAAAATGTATTTTTAAGAATTGTGACTAAATCTCACAGCTGCTATCATTTCTCAATTGTTTTTTCATATTTATTTACAAATAGTAAAAAAAAGCCTAAGTAAAAAATTCAACTTCTTTCTCAAATAAAGAAATATTGCTTGAAGCCCTTCACTTGCAACAATTTTGTCAACAAAATTCTGTATCGACGTGAATATGAAGTAGTATTGACAAACTGTACTTTACCATTGTGCCTGTCGTGGCGGCAACCCCTGAACCCGGTGGTGGACACCGGAAGTAAGGGATGCCGTCAAGCTGAAGAAGGAGTCCTACCGAGCCTGGTTGGCTTGTGGGGTCCCTGAGGCAGCTGATAGGTACCGGTGGGCTAAGCGGACTGCAGCCCGGGTGGTTGCAGAGGCAAAAACTCGGGTGTGGGAGGAGTTCGGCGAGGCTCTGGAGAAGGACTATCGGTCGGCCTCAAAGAGGTTCTGGCAAACTGTACAACAGTTGTCACATCTTGCTTACTAGCATACATATAGTGGCTGTTTTTGGAACTTGTTAAGCAAATATTTTTGCCTCATTAAAGCATGATCATATTAGATCCCTTAATCCTACCTCACACCAAAATTTAACTACTTTACTAACTCTTAAAGGTGCTCTATGAGATGTTGCTGGATTTTAGCAATTTTTAGCTTGATTTCATTTTTATCTCAAACCGTATGCATCACCCCTTGATTGTCTTGCTGTCTGCCCTCTGAATACATTGTGTAAAAAACCCGGTCTCGAAAGACAACACAGAGGCTGCAATAACAAAACAAACACTATGGGCACAGGATGTGCACCAAAGCAATAACAAACTACGGCCAACCAATCGGCAAGAAGAGGTGGGGGTTAATGCCCGATGCACAGGTGGCAAGTTTTTGTTTTTATTTAATTTTTTAATTTAATTTTATTTTTTATTTAGGCAAGCTAGCCTGATGTTAGCTCTGTCGCTGTCTCTCTTGGGTTAGCACCACCTTTCGTATCAATGCACTTTGTGCGTTCACGGCAGTTACAGAAACACTCGGGGCAGGGGAGAGCTTGCTCTGTTTTGTTTTGTATTTACGTGGAACGTCAGTGGAAGTGACGTCAAACAGCATCTCATAGAGCACCTTTAATAAACAGAAAATGGAGTATGTTGAGACAAAAGTCTCCATTAATAGTGAGAACTGGTCCCCAAACTTAAAAAAGTGAGCGGAACATCCAGCTGGCTTGGATGTCACACTCTCTCCCGCGCTTTCTCTGACAGACTGGTTATGATGTTAATGTCATTCCTCACCTTTTCCACTCTCCCTATCTCCCCTTTCTTTCTGTCATCTCCGGTCCAGTGAATACTGTACTCCACATTTCCACAGAAGCCTGTCAGGAGGTCTTTAAAACAATTTCGCAATTTGCTTTTCCGTTTGACGGAAAAGGTCAGTCCGAGCCACTTTAACCTCCTCTACATTTCAAGGCCTCCTGACAAATTTTGCCGTTGACCTTTTTAGGACAAGTAATTAGGCAAACATTTTGGAAAAACTTATATTTAATTTCTTTTCAGCCTGAATGGTGCTGCTTCATTCGGCTAACGCTATGGCAGTCCGTGTATTGTATTTCTTTACAATACGTCTTTTTTCATTCTCTTTCAATCATGGTTTCATTCTTTACACCTCATTCAGTGTCGCTCCAATTCAGCTTTCATAATTATTTGAAGCTAGGAAATTATATAGACATTTTAATATTCCACTACAAATATGACGCGTGAGAATGAAGATTCCTTGGGGACTCAAACAGAAGGAAGGAGAGAGAAGGGAAGAAACAGGTTGAGAGGGCTGGAGTGAATGTCAGTAGTCGTGCGAGCTGTACGTGTTTGGACTCACGATGAAAGCGAACAGACAGAGAGAACAGAATTGTAATGATTAATGAGAGAAAGTGATTGGCCACATCGTTTTGATTGATCATGACTTAACTGAAGCATTTGTAGAGTTAACAAATCAAGGATTGAGTCAACAATATATCAAGATCTTTGGACATAGTTGTGAGACCATTGCAATTGTGTTTTGGATACTGCACTTACAGGGGTTTTACCGAATAGGACATGTGCCTAAATCAACGTCATTATACAAATTGAATATGAAAGTGAACATGGCTATGCTCTTCTCACAAGTGAGCACTCAGATTGGAGAAATGCATTAATGTCTCTTACTGTATGTGACTATATGAAATACACTTCGCCTGACATGTATCACAGTATTTTGAATCCAAACGTTACCTTGATAACATCCTTTCCTACAAATTATTCCCCAACACTGTTCAGTTTATTTAAAAAAAATATTTTAATTTAACACAATTATGTTTGGTTCCCTATTTAAACAACTACATTGTGTTAAACTGACTTGAAACTCAATATTTTCATTTTGAAAGAACATAAATGATTTTAATCTAGGAGACTTGTTCATGTTTAATGCTCTTTTATGTTTGTATTTAAAAGACCTTCTGCTATGTTAGTGTTTTTGGGGGGTTACCATTGCGGTAAAGTGTAGAGCATGTGCTTAGGGACCTGCTAACATGCATCAAGGTTGTTTTAATAATAATAATAATAATAATAATAATAAAAATAATTTGGGCATGCCATGGATGTATCAAAACCATCTTATGTTATGCATAACAAGTTGGATAATACAATAAGTAAATAAAACATATCTTTTTTTTCAGTTTAGAAGGATGTCTTCCTATTAATTTATTTGTCAGTTAAATGTTTTAGTTTGAGTTCAACAAGCATAAAATGTATAATTTTCATTAAAACTATATTTGATCAAATTCAGTTGACCCAACTCAATTAAATTTCATCGCATTATTTTTTTATGAGTTGGGGCTACATATATTTATTGGATGGAAATCCTGCCTTTAATTAAATTGAGTTCATGCAATGAATCATTTTTTTGAGTGCATGTAAGATACATAAACGAAATCAAACAATTAATGAATTATAAAGATGCAAGGGCAAATGTCCAACGAACTGCAGCACAAGCATCTCAGTTTTTCATCTGACATTCAATATTTATATCACCTCTTAAAACAATAAAACAAAGGTATGTGAATAAAATTAAAGTTTGCAATCCATATTAAACACCTGCAGCGATACTTCAATCTTTTAACAGCGCGACAAAACATTGTAGAAACACTTAATGTGCTTGAATATATTCAAAACAGTCAAATTTAAATCTCAAAATCAGCAATCTCTTTATTAAGGATGCATAGACTACACAGAAAAGCAGGTGAGGCCAGAATATGAACATAATAAAAAAGTCTTTTCCTTATAATGTTTTATTTTAATGGGAAACAACTTAACGTGAAATTATGTATGTAGTGTTTATATTTTGACCTCATCTGCTTGCCTGTACAAAATATGCATCATCAATGAGGTGTATTTAATATCTGTGTTTTACTATATTACTATTTAATGCATACTGTGTAAAAATAACTTGTGGTTAGTGGAGCAAAGCTTGGTTTTGCCCGCCAGGGAGTAAACCTATCAGAACATGTACCATATAAAAGCACGTTTCACCAAAAGATAATCCAGATTCAAGATTCTTCACACGCCTCTTTATAATACTGTATTTCAGTGAATAAAACTTTTTGAAACTTCAAGATGTGCCTGAACTCATGACAGCAAGCCCTGAGGACACACAGAAACCCATTTGAACACACAACACTTCAAAGCACCGCTGTTAAGCTTACAGTATCAGTTGTTACAAAAGCCAAGAAAATATCAAAATAAAGACACGATCGATACTACAATATCTGTATGCACTCATGCTCATAAGAGGTTTATATTGTATAGAGAAATTACATTCTACAGCAGTCATATCAGAATAATTGCATAAAACAGTTTTTTTTTGAGCCTGTATATTAAAATCTGTAAGCATCTACTGTAAATTCTAAATTCACTGCAGAAGATAATTTGCTATTGCACAAGTTTTATTTTGAATGTTGACTGTACACTTTAGCTCATATTAAACTATAATAATGAATGTTTATAACTGAATTGCATGGCCCAACGATTCCGATTTTGCTCTGCTACTGCTAAAAAGGAGAAAAAAGGAAAAATTGACCACCCTTTTTCTACAACCAATCACTTGTGAGCAAATTACATTATAATTATTATTTGTAAGTAGGAACATAAGAGGGAAGGGTTGATTGTGTTGATTACTTCATCACAATCACTTGACATATAGACATACAGGCAGTAGTGTACATCTGCAGATTCCAAAGATTTTGCTTTATTTTAATCAGATTTGGTAAAAAAAAAAAAAAAAAAAAAAAAAAAATTTCACAGAGTAACAGCTACCCTAAAGAAAAATGTTTACTTAAAAGGTTCCCCTCGGCTCTGTATCCGATATAATAAAATAAACCCTGTAATACGTCTCCATGACAACAGTCATAAAACTAAGTCAGATGAAAGTAAGAGATATTCTGAAAGAAATGAAAAGTAATATTGTGAGTGCTTTAGCAAGACTTTCTCAAGCTTTTTTATTCCTGAAGAGATTCCAGTATAACTACTGTCTGAATCTAGAAACATTAGGTTGTTTCTGTGACACAGAGAACAATTTGTAACAGTCTGACAAAACACCCTTTGATACGCGAAGGTGACGCATTCACATACCATGATAATATAAAAAGATAAGAACAACGTGGCTTCTATAAACTGAAAGAATAGTAATATCTGAAACACAATCTGTCACTAAATTTAGATGCACTTCTAACCCAAATAAAATGCTAAGTAAATTCCTACATTTTCTCTAGAAGTAAGTGATGCGTGCTCATGTAAACATCACAAACTGCCTGCCTTTAATTTAAATCTTCCACAAGATGCACACTGAAATGAAAAGGAAAAAAATCTAAAGATATTCAAGATATTTTTAGCAGGCGGTTCAAAAGTCTTCTTGTGTCACTTACACACTTAAAAATGGTCTAGAAACAATTTTCACTAAATTTCATAAATAATTACAAATAATTGCTAATGCATTGAATGAAATGTCATATTCTGAAGTATAAAGACTTAAACGGTGTTTTATTTTATTTTTCTAAAATGTAATGTAATAATCCTTGCTTAATTTACAACTTTGAAAAATCAGTTTAAAAGTTGCACTGAATCATTTGCACATTTAGACTTAAAACATGTATTACATTGTGGTTACTAAATGTTTCTGGCAACTTGTGAGTTACTTTAAGTTTTTTTCTTGCATCTGGCACTTAGCTAGTGTTAATTTTGGATTTCGGTGATTGGTTTCCAAGAGTTAGTTTTGCATGACGTCTTTGAGCTCTCAGCACAGATGCACATGATTGTGTTGGGCGGAAGAGGGGTGGGAGCTGGAACCATTTTAATCAACACCTGAAAGGCAAAAAGGAATCCATGTGTGTGAGTAAGGAGGCTGCATGGCTCAACAATAGAAGAAAGAAATATTAGTCTGTCCATTAAGTCCCCTGACGCCAAATATCGCAGCAAGACAAAATCGCTGAGACTAACACTCATACAGCACGAATAGAGTGACCACCGAGAGATTCCCACAGCATCTGCCTTGAGGATTCTTCAACGAGCAGATGAGGGTTAATCACGTCCACAGCCCAAAATACCCACAAATCCACAACTAGCCTGCAGGAACAAAAAACAACAGGGTTGTGGGCATACTTCCTTGTTCAACACATATACTGACAGCATTGAACGAAGGGTGTCTGGAATGACACGAGGGTAAGTAACGAAAAATGTTTTTTTATTTTTTGGTTGAACTAACCCTTTAAATATGCATCATTATTTTAATGAATTAGCTGCAAAAAAGGTCATTAATAGTGTTTATATATCATGACATTTACATATTATAAACAAAGGCATTCACTTTTAATCAGACTGTACATGCCTCCCTAACATTCTTGTTTTCATTCACATCAAATCAAACACGGCTAAAGTTTATTATAAATCCACTATGGGAAAACCTGAGTGTTTCTTTAAACAGAATCTTCAGCCCCGCCAATTTCCATTCAATGGTGTGCAATTAAAGCACTAATTACTGTGTAATCACGTTAGCTACGCCCAGAACAAACAACTATAGCTGAGTACAGAGGCAGAGAAGCCACAGGCTGGGGGCGCTGCGCTACAAGTGGTGGCCCTTTGGAGAGAGAGACTGACAGGATGGTTTGTGATAGCTCACCACAGTGGGCACACGAGCTGCGCCGTGCGGCTCACCATATCAACATACCAGCTCACAGCCTGGGGTCACATACGGAGGTTTACGCCACTGCACGTGTTCAGCGAGGGGATGGGAAGACTGACATGTTACTGTTTTACGGAAGCTGTCTGATCCTGCTCTGTCAATAGCGCATCTGTCAGAGAAATGGCGTACCACAATGCAAACCAAGGGTTGCCCTCTTATATGAGGTCTTTACAAACCGCAAATCACAATAAATCAATCTCTCTGAGAGTGACCCAGAGGCACATTGTGACAGGAGGAGAGAAAAAAATAATAATAATAAATCAAGGAAGTGAGCAGTGAGGGAGAGGCTTGGCTAGTTATATAAGACGGCAGCTATTGCACAATGCTGTAGTAAATCCATGCGTACCGTATTAGGATGGATTTTAATGAGGTAACAGTGACCAGGGTTCTACTGGCATGAAATTAATTCTTCTGTGGGCTCACGAGGGGTCATCTGGCGAACAGGAACGTCATAAAGGTACACTGCGTAATTACTGCACAAGCTTCAGCTGCCAAATAAGCCGCCTTTATACTTGTCTTTATGAGAACTGCCACATTAGGAAGAGTAGTGTGATCTGACAAGCAGTATAAAGAGAGACACAAAAACACACTCTGAATACACAGAGTGAGTGAATGAGAGAGAGAGAAAGAGAGAGAGGGGAGTCATCAAATCAGTGATGCCTCCACAAACACACACACACACACACACA
>JAUMHR010000060.1:9730742-9741044 GCA_032361145.1 Enteromius fasciolatus | reverse complement strand
AAAGTGTCTATTTGACGCTACATGAAAATATTAATCTACTTTCTAAAGGCAAATTTTTGGCTGCTTTCAAAAATCAATCAAATCAATCAATCAATAGGGAGCATGGATGACAGGATGTGACCCAAACACTGGATTTAGACATGCCTTGATACCCCTCCTTCTTCCAGATGCTGAAAAGAGAAGCATTTTCTCAGGTCAGCGACACAGTCACACGTTTTTTTTGTTTCCCAGTATCTACAAGCAACCAGTGTGTGGCTGGCCCTGCCTACTTAACCTTGGCAAAGCCACAGGCCGAGTATAGAACGGCGGATCAGCAGAAAGCACCCGTCTTACTCTGCACTCTTAGCGTGAGCATCAGAGCGCTGGAACAGAGCCTGCCAACAGCTGTGTGACACACGCGCACACACACACAACCTGAGTGGATGGGCTTCAATGGAGCAGCCTATTACAGGCCCCAAATCAATGAGCAGACACATACAGAGAGAGAGAGAAAGCAGGAAGGTGAGTGTAAAGAGGTGAAAATGAGAGAGGGCAAATTCTCCGGGGACCAGGCTGAAAAACCTCCCTGCGGCTATACTAGCTCACACACACACACACGTGTGCGTCCTTGTCTTGAAGGAACAATGTGTATTGTACAGGGCCGCTCTCTGGAAAGCAGAGGTGTGCTGATGTCATGCTGATGTATGCCAGTTGCAAAGCCTGGCAGCAATGACATATTTTGGTTTGTAGTAAGGTGAATAAAGAAAACTGCAAGAGGTGACATTTCTCTCTACTCTGATGATGGTCTGAGTCACCAGAATTGAAACGATTTGTCAAACAGACTACACTTCGTAAGTTTTATGAGAAAGTGTTATGTTTTAAGTTTTCCACAATAAATTATGCTTTCAAAATGATTAAAGACTAATATTAGTTTTGTTTCTCAAAGTGTGAACGCTGTTTTCTCCTTACAAGTATTTCAGTCATTCCATATATACTGACTCACCCACACAGAGAAGTGAAAGCTTGAAATATTAACATT
This sequence comes from Enteromius fasciolatus, assembly GCA_032361145.1. Lineage (NCBI taxonomy): Eukaryota > Metazoa > Chordata > Actinopteri > Cypriniformes > Cyprinidae > Enteromius > Enteromius fasciolatus. The sequence continues at coordinate 9,740,026 of JAUMHR010000060.1, read as the reverse complement.
TAACATTTCTTTTTATTCTGAAGGGTTAGGGTTAAGTTTTACACAGCAGCGCTGAGAAATCATAAATAGATTTTGTAACAGTGTTTTGGAGGAGCTCATAAAAAAAAAAAAAAAAAATTCAAAGATAAAAAAAACACCATTTAAATGTAAGTAAATAAATTAAAAAAAATGTATTCATAAATTATTACTCATAATTATTACACAAAATACTGATGCTATCTAAAAGAGTGGGAATAAAATGTAATTAAAAATACCTATTAATAAATAAAACATTTTCATAATAAAACTAATGAAGACTAAATGATTCTACATGATATAGCATTCATACAAATACAATGTATCCATTTATATTTATTTAAACATTTTCAGTAGACACTCTGATGATACACAGGACAACTTTGGGCAATGTTGCTGTCCTCGCTAACAACCAGGTGAGACACAGGGCCCACAACCAATCTAAAATATCTAAAATAACGGCAGAATTGCTCTAATAGTTGCCCTGTGTATCATCATTCACTCACACAACAATCCAAGGATAACATCCTCCACTGCGGCTGTCATTTTGTCCTAGAAAGGCTCAACATGTTGTCTGTGATTTCAAATTGATGAGAGAGTTTGACGACATTAAAACAGTGGCTGAAATAACACTGATATCTGACTCAACTGCCATCATCCATTTATCAGTCTCAACATCAAAGTCTGACTGAGGGGGGGACTTAAAAAACGTCCAGATAAGGGAGAGATACGAGCGATATGCCTGCTCACTCAATTGAGTTTGGCTCGAAGCTTTGATATCGAAGAAGAGAACTTTACAGTAAGTGAAAATTCCCAAAGTCTCTGCTTACTCCGAGTGTTTGCCCCCTTTTCTAGGGATAAAACAGTTGCGTAAAACTAAGAAATATATTTCTGTGAAATATACTGCATGTTTTTCATGAGACGTCCACTGAATTTAAAAAAAATAAAAAATAAATAAATATAAATATATATATATATATATATATATATATTTCATAAGGCCTAATAATTATTTAAATTAATTAATTAAAAATGCTTTTTGGCTAATAAAATACCATTAAAAACAGAAAAAAACTAATTTATATGGAAAAATGGAATTAAATGGAATTTGGAAGAAAATAAAAACAGATTTCAAAGAGCTCAACCAATTGGATGCATTTATCAGCTGATGCGAATCATCACAAAACAGCTGATATATTTAAACACAACATGCTAAGATTTCTTCCCAAAGGTCTTTTTCTACCAAATCATGCATCTGGCTCATTCACACCAACACAGTTTCAAATTTAGATCCATATCTGACTTGCTTTTCCAATCCTACACTTATCAAGTTTTCCATGTTAATAAGACAGATCCGGAGGAAAAAGGCTGAGCCAAGAGACTGTCAACACATGGCCTTCGGTTTTCATACAAGCTAAAGGCTAAGACAACAAGGCTTTCCTCGGTCTATAAAAGCGCCTGGTTTGCTCGCCTAACAGAAAATACACAGCGATCTTCCAAGATTATTATCATTCACCCTCGATCCCTTACAGCGCTTCACCAAAAAACTAATAAGTGTCATCCATCTTCAACCAGATAATTTGCAAATTACGGGCAACAACTGTTGTGTGTTATTGTGTTTAATGTTGTTGCACAAGTCCAATGTTCCTCAAGAAGCACTCCTTAGGGACAGCCTCTCGCTTTGATAAGCAGTCTGAGCTTCTTTTGCAACAATTTCCTCTCCAGTGCTCAATACAAACTTCCCTGGCTGATGAAATCTGGGATCAACAGCAAACCCCGAACAAGACCGTTTCAGTCGCTCACAAAACGCTACGAGTGTTGAGGAGGACCTGCTGGATGTATGGAGGCGTCCCTGAGGATTTCGTTGCTCCATCTAATCTAATGCCACCCCGAGCTGGAAGGAAACGTTGAGGTACATTGATTCACACGCTATAACACTGCAGCACTCAGAGAGGATCTAATTAAGTCTGTTAATAACCTAGTGTTGAAATAGCCGTAAATGTTTAACAGAATGGATACCGCAGTCGGTTTGAGTATAGAACGGTGCCCCACAAATGTTATTAATAAAGACCTGCTTCTCAGGTGCTCTGAACACCCGTCCTTTAAGAGAATCTATTACACTGACGTAGAGACCCACGGCTCAAAATTGATGGAAAAAAATGTTCACAATGTCTTACTGAAGTGCCAAGTAGACAGATAGTACATAAGTCTTATTACTTGAGCAATCTTAAGATGATGAAAAGGTCTCAAAGTTCAATGTTTTACCGTACACTAAGTGTGATATTTATAGCCAAGGGTGCACACTATTGCTGAAAAACACAATCCCTATTTAGTAGTCAGATCTCTGTATATATGCCTAAACGAGGCTATATCTTTTTTTTTTTTTTGTATAATAATTTGAAAATTTAAACTAGCCCCTCATGACTACACCACGTCATGTCCGAGAAGCTGCTAAATACATAGGCACAAGTGGAATGCAAAAAACATTGATGTGTTTTTTTATATAAATATAATGGGCTATATATTGCATCATGAAAAATTATTGAGGTCATGTATATATTTTGTCCAATAAGTTGATATATTGATTATTGCGACCGGCCTACTAGCTATAGCACACACACTAACAACATGAAAACTTTCCATACATTGCTGCAAAAGGCCATTTTAGAAGGTAGTGTATACAAACCTGGCCATGCTTTATGGGGAATCAATGACGGCAATATTTCGGCTAGATAAACTCTCTTCGAGGCTTTGAATCAAATCGGACAAACAAAAAAGCGAAAGCTTTCAAAGGTACGTCCATGATTACACAATGCCCTTGAACGTAAACTTAAAAGCTTAAAAATAATCCACATAATCCAAAAATCAGCCCTAGAAAAAGTATAAAAAAACCCTCCTCACTGTCAGTGTTTTCTACAAATCCCCAATAACAGAAACCGATTACAAATCTGTAATAGGGACAATGAGGATGTCCGTCTATGAAGTCAATGCGCAGAAAATGTCAACAAACATGCATGACTCAGTCATGGAAATGACATGTGTCTACTAAATAACATGCATCACAGAATTTGACATGGCAATGAGAAATGCAGTTCTCCGAGCAGTTCTCTACTGTGAGCTTTATGATGACAGCAGATGAGCCAAGATCCACAGAGAGAGTGTCCTCTCCTAACCTACCTGACGTTTGCGACATGCAAGCCCTCGCTTTCATTCCTGTGGGGGACAAAAAAGAGACACAGAGTTAGAAGTTGAAATTTTGAATGACTTGACATGTCAAACTTCCAACAGCAAACAAAAATCCTCCTTGTACTGACAGAACAATAGCGTTCTTGTTGTTTTGAACCATATGAGCTACACTCTAAACCCATCTACAGTACGAATGATTAACAATGCCCATAATGCAAGTGATAACATTTAAGATAACATCCGTGTAGTCGGATTCACAAACTTATAAACCCATTCTTTTAAGTGAATTAAAAAACACACAGCACAACCAGTGTAGCGCGATTCTTTTGAGCAGGCCCTTAATAGCTAATCAATCTGATGAATCCTTTAAAGAACGAACCCACATTATCTTTTACGTTGTCTTAAGAGTTTACAGTTTGAGTATTATTTTTCCAACACATAGCAACTGAACTGCCTACTGTAATGAAGCTGTAAACATTTTAAGGACATGCATACATCATCACATTTCTGCAATTAAATCCTGCCATTTAAGGAAGTAAATAAGCATTCACCATTCTGTATACACCCAGCCTCAGTAGCAGCAGGCTCTCTGTATGTGATCGAGAGCTCTAATATTCACATTTGTGACTGGCAGATTACCTCAGGCATCCTCTAGCCAAAACCCTTGTTTAATAATTCACAAGTTTACCTTTGAGGAAATGGCTTTGTCAGAAAAGCTATGGACTTAAGGTGCCGGCGGTCTGGCTCTCAGACAGATGTCAGAAAGCTTTCTGGACAGAGAACTGGTTCTGATCCCATTTCTCAACAAAACGGTCACACACAATGAAAACTGTGTCAAGAGCCGTTGAGAAGACCACTGTGTTGATGTTAGGAGTGGACGGCATCGACATGTCTCTGGAAATGTCAAAAAGCTGTGTTGCTAATAATTGTGAAGAATTCAGAGTGTGCTTTATTATTACTGGTCATCTCTTTCTGCCAATTCCAGCCTACGAAGATGAAAGATATCAAAACTCAATTTGTAGCATTCTATGCAAGCTGCTAGTAGACTCATACATCAATGAATGCGGTGAACCGCTGACATGGCAGTTAGCGCTTTAGCTCACCTGTCTGGACTGCGAGGATAAACTAGTGCCATGCTGCGAGTTATACTTGGTAGTAAAATAAACAATTCACCTTACATTAATTATAGTATTTAATATACTTTTGTTTGTTTCTGCTAATTACTAGCACAGCTAACAGCAAGTTCAGCTGAAAACCCACCGCTTGCAACAATAATTGACTAATTAAGCAGTCACATACAGTGTTGTTATCTGAAAATTGTGCATATATATCTCATTTATAAGTACAGTATGATAATAAAACAGTCTAAGAGGGTCATGGGTGGTTCATTATAATGGTTCAACGAGTGTTGGTTTTGAAATAGTGCTGTAATAGTGCCAGGTTAATATAACACAGTAATAGGCAAATTAAGCAATTAGGCAAATGAGGCAATGCAGGAGGGAATGTGAAGATCCACAATGCCACAAATGTACCTATACTTTGTACTAAATTGCTGTTAGCGATGCCTAACAGGACGAAATGAACCTTATTGATCTCACATTACTGTACTTATGATTGCTTTAATTTGTTTGTGGTATGACCAGCCATTATGTGGTCTAGCAGGAAAAATAACTTGATAATAGAGTACGCGGAGTGACACTCTCTCTCAGCAGCCGGGGTCCCAAAAGTATTACTGATTCAAAAAACTACTGGTGTAATGATGCAATCAAATCAAACAGAATGGAAGGAATTTTAAATTATAGACTATGGTTGTAATAAATATAAATAAACAGCTTAATAAATTAATTAATATTTTATTTTTGTGTAAAAATGTAATACTTTTTTCAACAAGGATGCACTACAGTGACAGCAAAGAAATTTCAACTGATTCGAAATATTTCTATCTCATCCTAAAAAAATCATTTTCCACAAAAACAATAAGCAGCACAACTATCTACTATAAAATATATATATATATTATTGAGCACCAATTAGCATATTAGCATGTTTGTTAACTTATAATAAACTTTCACGAAATTACTGTATCTTTGATCAAGTAAACGAATAATAAATTAATTTGTTTAAAAAACTAAAATGAATTCTACCAATCACAAGAATTTAAACAGTAGAGTAGTTTGACATAAGACAGACTCAACTAAAACTAAGTATTATGTTTATTGCTATGATTTTTCACACTGACTTGTTCAAACAGAAGCATAAAACACGGTTTAATCTCAGAGCTCATGGTACATAGATCAGCCTTGAAAGGTTTAAACGTTAAAAATCAATTTCTCTATGGAGAAAATGAATGAGACTTTTTACACTGGAACCCTCTTGCACTCTACAGAAACAACACCACCAACAAACAAACGAACATCACCCCTACGAGTGTTCAAACAGAACTGATGCCACTGCACTCCACTGAAACAACTTGAAAGTCACAAAAGGAAACCTAAACCTTTTGCTCACAGTCGGCTAGAAGACATGACCTGTTTATTCTTGAAAGAAATTAACTTTAAGGGAAAAGAATCTCCATCTTTATACCAACAGCAGAAATACTGCATTCCATTCAATGCTTTCAGTAGACAGCTATACAGATGCAATTTCTGCTATGGCTTTGATTACAGATCTTAAGTTGGTTCTGGTTTACCACCAGCCAAAAACCAAAATGGGGTCACACTCTTTAAACTAGAAACAAACCAATGATCTTAGGTATTTTCAACATTTGTAAACACGTAGAACACTCTTCATTAAGTAATATAATTTATCAATTTTTCAGTAGCAAATGTAACTTTAAAAGGAAAAAGGAAAGCCTAGGCCAGCCAAGACATAGATGAGTATGTTTTTTCATCAGAACACATCTTGTGAAGTGAAAAGCTGCATGTTTTAAATCCATCAATAATGCATAAAAACGTTTCACTATGATGGCACCCATTCACTGGTGAGCAAGTGATGTAATGCCAAAGTTCTCCAAATCTGTTCCAATGAATGATTCGTGACATTCGCGCGTGAAATTCGCTTCACAGTAAACGCGAATTCGCGTCATGGGAGGCGCCTCCAGTCTCTGTGGTGGTTAGACATGAGGTAAAATTAGTTTTGAGTATATCTAAAAGGCAAACTTTGGTTAAATGAATCTAGTATTTATGTAATTTTATTCCTGTTTATATTAATTGACGAAGATGTGCCGTACAGCTCCTCCACATACAGTGACAATGATTTTGTCCTCCATAGTTTTGGAATTCTGCCTCCGTTTGCTAGTAATAGCGAGCTCCTGATTGGTTAACGCGGTGCGAATTTTCACCAAAGTTCAGATTTTTCAACTTCATCGTTTCCCGCGAATCATGCGTCAAACAGTCGAAACGCTCAATTCGTGCAAATCGTGTCTTTCGCGCAGGATGTCTACTCGCGTTTTTGCATTGACTTAACATGTAAATCACTTACGCTTAACGCTTCATTCGCATCTGGTGTGAACAATTCAACACTGATGCTGTTCTTGCAATTTTATTCAGCTAATTCTACCTTGAATTTGTTGCTTGGTTGAATGTTAATTTTGGTCCCGGCCTGACGTTGGTTTCTGAGTTCTGAACTTTAAGCTCTAAATGTTCAAAGCAAAATTAACAAGTAACATCTTCAATGCAAATGAAATGCCAAGGAACAGGTCTTACACTATGATAAACCAGAATACTCCAGATCATCAAAAGAAAGTCAGATCAGTTCTCAACAAGACAGCAGTTCAAAAAAAATGAAGGAAAAAAAAAAAAAAAAAAAGTTCAGCGAATTGAGGCTTTTTAAAAGTGAGCCGAGTTTGCGCTCCCTCCATAAAGTGTGAGACAAGCACAAATCTAACATCACAGCTCCAGCACTTCAAAGCCGTGGCAGTGCCTCCCCACAGGAGTGGCCGTGGAACAGATGTCTGGGAAAAATGCTGCACAGCAATCGTTTTGTGGCCTCCAGTGACTCGTGTTTAAAAAAAAACTAGAGTAACAGACCACACGACGAAGGACACAAAGATAGCACAGTCTGAAGGTCTTGTGTGTCGCTCGTCAGCGACAAAATCCTCGGTTTACAACACTGAATTTAAAACCAAGTAGAAGGAATTTCTACAGAGCTTTAAAATATCAGTTTTATACTTAAGAGATCATAATGATCACTTATTTATATCTATAATTACAATCTTAAAGAGGGTAAAGATTATACTTTACTGTCAATGCTGTCAATTACACACATACACAATGTACATATAGTGCCATTAATAGCTTTCGGGTCAGTAAGGTCAGTTATTTTTGCCTTCATTATGATAAGACAGATCAGAACGGACAGCAAGCGAAATGTGAGAGAGAAATGAGGCAGGATCAGCAGTGGCACTGTAGTATGTCTTGCGCTTTTTAAAAATTATAACAATTAAATTTAAAATATTTTTGTGATAGATGGGTCATGATAAACAGTCAAAATTATTTTAAATGTGCAATATTTCAATCATCCTTCCATCTTTTTTTGGCCTAATGAAATCACTGGACCTCATGTATCATGGTATCGGAGAGCGATGCCAGTTCAATGAAACATAACGCTGCTGCTCAATCACCACAACACAAGGTTATAATGACCCTAATCGTTATCGCTCTAATGAGGTCCTATCAAAATCAATCATCATTTCTAAGCTTGTTTTCATGGCATGCTTATGAACACAATTAAATCAAAGCATTTAATTTGAATAACAAATCATATCTACCCATATACGTGAACAGGTTATGCTCAGATAGCTTATTGATATTCATTGTGTTATACAGCTGTGTGTGTGGATAAAATATAAGGGTTGGACAGCTCTCCAGGCAAAGACGATGGTGGTTTGAGAGTATAGCAGGCACACTGAACTATCAATACTACAGCTGTCTGCTCTGGGCTAATGCAAGACCTCCCAGATTCAGACACTGATATACATTGATAGCAAAGCTCCATTACACAAAATATTACACTGAATGGCTGCTATGACTATCATCACGGGCACATCTGAGCACCATAAGATATGAATAAGTGTGGCATTACATTCACCAGTCGTTTTCAAGCGTTTTTGCTTCATGAACCAGATTTTATATACTGTAGCATCAATTTCAGACAGCAGGAAAGTCCATAGTAGTGTTGTTATTGTTAAATAAAACTATTTAAAGTTTTTGTTAACTGAAATAAAAGTTAAACTAAATAATACATTTGACAATGTAATGTATTTACAATACATTTAAAGGAAAATAAAGAATGTTTACAAAAACGTGCATAACAAAATAACTAAAACTTCCAACTAAAACATCAACTAATTCAAGATATAATCAATTATTATAACAGAATTTAATAAATAATAACCAATAATTTTCCAAACATATATTTGCTATAAATAGCCAAAATGTTTTATTAAATAATAAAATATGTATTATTATTTGGTGTATTTGTTGTAATGCAATGTGTTTATGCGGTTTAAGGTGCAAAAAACACATTATTTTCCACATACTGTACATTATTGTTTCTTTTCTTAGCCCCGCCTTTCTGAAACGGGTCGATTTGTACAAAGCTCAACGATCTAAAAAAGTGAGGTGTGCTCTGATTGGCCAGCTGTCCAGTGCATTGTGATTGTCCAAATACCACAAGCATGTGATAAAAATGTTACGCCCCTTACCATAATGTGATGTGTCCCTGGTGCTATGGCAGCAAAACAATAAAACACATTACAAACGAGGGATTTGCTGCATCTATTGGGGACATAATTACTGATTATCATGACTTAGTACTGTCTTTTAACACGTTGTTCCTCGTAAACATAACACCATGCATTCGTGACTAGAGAAATGATAAACCATTCACTGCTTTAAAGGGGTCATACAAACACAGTTTTCCACAAGCTAATATGATTATTTCGGGTCTTATTGGAAAGTTTGTAATATAGATTGTTTTAAAATTTCTCAAAGATAGTTTTAAAATCGCTCATTTTACCCTGTCAAAAACAGCTCTTTAGAAATCACTCTGTTCTGTGTACTTCCCCTTTAAATCTTCAAGAG
>JAUMHR010000060.1:9679319-9711799 GCA_032361145.1 Enteromius fasciolatus | reverse complement strand
TCTTTTTCAGATACTATATGAATAGACTTTTTAAACCTTTCATGCAATTTCATGATAAATCATTCAAGTGAACAGTTGCACAGTTTCATATTATTTGCATCTTGAAATGAATAGTTCTGTATCCCTCTGTGTTGTTCTTATTTGTTCTGTTTGTAAAATAACTGAGCCTTTAAATCTCCTTTGTAATAGATATGATTATAAATCAAAAACAAGGCATTTACAGCTGTATTTATAAACTGCTTACTAATGACTAATGCTGGAACAGTGCTTTATAAACGATGAACCGACTGTTTAATGCTCAACTAATGATTCATAGTGTGCAGTGTTACCATTTTTATTTTATAAGTATCGATTCAGGCACCATTTAGGCACCGGAACCGTTTTAAAAGTATCAATTTGGCACCGGTATCAAAAAACCCAACCCTATTTTTATGTCAAGAAAATAGTGGATAGTGGCAATAACTGTTTAAACTGTTCAGATCAACTGTGCTTTATATAAGCACTATCACATCTGCACAACTCTCTGACAACCGATACATTTTCGTGTCCATGTAGCAGGGCAACGTCACATGAGCTTGTAACCGCAATAGCAATGATACTCCAAAATCTCTACCGGGTAATTGTGTCTACCAGTATATACTTCACCCATACATCACGTATAGCAAGCAACGTGCAGATACTAAATCTATAACACAGAGAACAACTGACAGACAGCAAACAAGAGAAGGCAGAAGGCAGACACTTATCAATGAACAGAAACAAATATTAATCAGTGGACAGTCAGACAGAAATATCCATCTAAAGACAGATACTAAATAAATCCGTTAACAAACAGACCAACTACGTTGCCCTGGCTGTTGATGAATATCATGAAATGAAGTATAATAGTGCTCGTTTCTCCACACAAAGACATTGGATTTTGGTATTTACGAAATGTCTCGCCCATCATTAATGATGGATGCTTGCTGTTGCTTCACAAACCTCACAGACGAGGGAGAGAAGGATCATTCATGAGTTAGAAGAAGACAGTCCATTTCCAACACAGTGGGTGTTTCAACAAACCCTACAACCCCCAAGTGAAAGGCTATTAAAAGCAGATGGCTGTTGGTTATCTCTGTGGTGTGCCATGACTATCGGTGGCTTCACATGAAATGAGGTTGGACTCGACTGTACTAGGGGCCAGAGGAGTGCAAATTTTAAGCCCCAGTAGGGAGGTTCGTGTCTCCCAAGCTGCATAATAATTGGTTATGCTTCTTTATAATACAATTTCTCTAATATCCATCCCTTATCCAGTGTTCACTTTGCAACATTGACTGACTAAATTACAAGAGTGCTGCCAAGAGGAACACTGTCAATGAAGTCAAAAGATGCAGTGTTCTGTAATTGCTTCAAAACACAGAAGTTCTGGAGCCAAAGTTGCCTCCTTGTGGAATTTAGTTATAGATAGCCACTTGACAGATTGCATTAAGAAATATAATAATACTTCTGAACGAGCAGAATGTTGTTTACGCCTCATGACACCAGGAAGATTTTAAAATTGAAGAGGATGTCTACAGCTGAGAGCACAGAAATGGCTTAAATTAATTCAAATTCAAACTGCAATTGTGGTCTGAGTGATGCACAACCCTGCAGTGATGCAATACATTTTAGACTGGAGCTGAGAGGTTGCTTGACTCTTATTTATGTCACTGTCAAATGTTCACTGATTACTGAAAATTTAAAACAGGCCGTCATCAGATTCTTGGCCAGCTCGCAGCAAAAGGTGCCGCAGGGCTCCTGCAGGGATGCAGGTTAGAATATGGAATAACAGATCAATGTAAATAAAATCAGATATTAAAGACTAAACTTAACACATTAAGGTTTAAAGGGGGTGGGGGTGGATTGCAGATCCTGTTACTGATTCAGGGACATGCACAATTAGTTTTCTATTTTCTTTTCCTTTGACACAGCTTCTGATCTGTTTTAATAATTACAATTTATCTAAATCATACAGTGTGTAAATCTGGTTTAATAAATCTGGCAAGAGGCTGAAACCGATCTTTTGTTTTGTTTAGTTGTTTTCTTATTTGAATTTTAAAGAAAAATTACTGCTCTGGGACTTCAGCTGTGCTGTAGAAAGTCAGGTAATGTAACCTTCATTTAAACACAATTTAAATAATTTGAACTATAATGCAAATAATGGAAAACTGGTGAGAATTTACTCACTCACAAGCCATCCAACAAGCAAATGGTTATTAAAATAGGCTGTATTTTCTTTCAAATACATTGATATAACATGTTATGTAAATAAATAAATAAATTATAGAATATTTTGTTCTTTTAATTTTGAGATGACATATGAACCAGCCACATTCTTGAATAATTTATTAGAGCCACCTGTCTACAATGCATATATTATGTAACATTCTCCTGGTACAGACAAACTCTGAAATATTGCCTCTCATTCCCACTTTGTCCTAAGAGATCCACAGACTCCTACTAAGTGTCCCTCATACTTGTTCTCAACAAAGCCATGTTCCCAAAACCAAATCACCGTCAATCAGTGTGGCATGTAAGGAACCATGTTTCCTCAGTGGGCTTCCTAAGACAGAATCCAATAAAAGCTCCTCTTCATCACTTCGCCTCATGCTGTAGGCCTTCAGTGACTAATAGCTTAGAGGCCCTGCTTATCAACTGCGGGATCAATCGTCAATTAGTGTTTGTTGCTGGTGTAAGGCAGGGCTCCCTGACCGTTGTCCATGGTTGTATGACACTTCCAAATCAAAGTGGAGACTACGCATATTCCAGTTGCCTTCCAATCAAGAACATAAATAAAAGAAGTGATGGCAAATATAGTAGCAAATCGTATCGACAAATGCTTCCTCAGGATGTAACAAATCCTTTTTAAAAGTTGATTCACTAACTACCTCACCCAAATGTTTTATAAACTGCAATTTTCCTCATTTTAACACATCATTTCCTATCATGCTCTGGTAATTATGTTTAAATACAGCACAAAGTCTTATAATCTGAAGCGCCAGCCAGCTAAAACACATAAAACTCAAACAATGGAGCAATTAAATGGAACAAAACAGAGCGATTTTTCCTTTTCTTTGCTCAGTGTGGTAAAACGCTGTTGGCAGGCTCAGACAAAGATCATCTCGACCATTATAGGATCACTTGCATTGGCCACATGATAGATGGTCTCCATTTAACCAGCTGATAATATCCCATGAGAATCCCTATCACAATGTTACAAATGGAAGGAAATGGTCATCATATGATCCATTCTCTAAACCCAGGACCATCATCCCGCTTCATCAAAGAATATAAATGAACTGCAAAGTAAAAGGTGATTTTTTTTTTAGTTGAGAGGGAAGATAGTTATGGCCATTTAGAATTCACCCTAAATACACTGCAGGTCTCTACTGTTGCCTTCTGCTTTCCTCTAACGACTCTAACAACCCTAACAAGGAGGAAACACTACAACAAATAAGTGTTATAATAAACAATTGTGGTACTGCAATATTAAATAACTGTATTTTGCACATGGTAAATGTACTATAACTAGAACTGCTTTATTTTTTTTAATGCATCATGAGAAAATAGTCAACCACCTTAAATATCTTTATGCAAAATATAACATTCATTTTAACACATAATTTAGTAATTAGTTGCATTATGACAATATTTATTATAATTAAGCACATTATATAACTGTAATATTTATATTGACATGTTTTGTAACACTTACTGCAGAAAATCTGCATTAAAATGAAACCAAAAAACCAATTTAACACAGAAAATGTTGCTCTTTGATAGGCTTCAATTTACAGTTGTTTACAGAATTCATAAGCAGGAAAAATATGCCACATATTGTCAGTCCTTTCATATGCACAGAACACACTGAGACATATAAAAGACTTCTAAAACCAAATAAATAAACAGAGAGTCACTCTCCTACTGTGAATTAACAATCATTATATAACTCTAAGCCTTGTCACCTCATTAAATCGTATGCCATCTGCAGCACACTTTTCAAAGTTCCTCACTTTTCCAGATCCTGTGAGGTTTCTTAATTCTGGGACGAAATATTAGACCGCTAAGCTCAAGCAACACATTTTATGACAGGAGTTCCAATTTGCAGCTAGTTCTGCACCAGCAAACAATATACCATGCCTCTGCATTGCAACTAATAGATCGATGCCATGAGCCATAATAGCACAAAAAAGCAATATTACTCAAATATCCAGAGATCAGCAGATCAGTGGATGGTTGCATTTTCATATTTCATTTCAATGCATTTTTCATGCATTCCTTTTATTCTTTATATCACTTCCACATTAACCGCGACTTTTGCTTTTTTTGTGGTAATCAATGGCAGTATGCCAGGTACAGTATACCACTGATTAATTATCAAATGAGTTTAACTTGTATCGAAGCCAAAATATTCCCTTAAGCCTCAGCTACCTGTGATTTAAAGTCTTAAAGCTCAAGCTTTATATAACATACACAATCACATACAGTATTTTCAAAGGAGCAATTTTATCAGTCACACATCGACGTCTCCAATATTTCATTGCCTCACAGTGGATCTCATGTTTGTTTACTCCTCTCATCTTAGTATTCAAATGGCAGTGTTACATGGTCTCCCAAGGGTTTCATAAAGTCCGTTTTTTCACTATCCGAGATGGATGCCACTCCCTTATGGAAAAACACATCATAGCCGGCACATGTTCTGCTTCTGCCCTAGGCTACTCTGAATCCCATTCATACACTTAATTATCCATCACGCTGGAGATTTCGATATTCCATTTGCAGCCATACAAGCTGCAGGTTGCTGAACCTGAAAAAAACACTGTATGCATGCTTTGTATACCACTTGCTATGCCTCTCACAAAGACACAGTATCATGCTTTCTATGGAATTATTAAACACAATAATTGACATAAATGTAACCTGTTAAATTGGCTTTATTCTAACAGACAAAAAAAATTCTACTTTTGCTATCAAAGAGAATTGAAAAAGTATATTTGCAGCCAGGGATATGCACTACCTCTGGCAACAGTATACTGTACATCTGCCAGCCATTGATTTTGAGTTAGAGATGTTAGTACACTGCATAGTGAACGCTATGAGATTCTATGCAGTTCCCTTGAGCAACATCTCCTCATCTAATATAAACCTGGCAACGGTGATATTTCCCTTTAGGAAAGTACCACACCAAAAATTGGCTTAGAAACACATTTTTTGGTACAGTGGGAAAGAAGACAACAACAAAAAAACTAAGCTTTTGTTGAGAAAGAAATTGGAAAAGCTATCTTCAAGCAGATGGTTATCCCAAAAAATTTAAATAAAAAAAAATATCCCAAAAATAAAACTGGCTCCCCATATGAATCATTAATGTTCCTTCAGAAAAACTGCATGTTCAGTTTATATGATTTACTTGTTTTATATATATATATATTGATGCATGAAGGTTGCATGGATACGGATCTGCATGCAAGAGGCAGAATATTAAAAATATCCTTTTTGCATCCGAAGATAAACTCTGAGTCTGAAGTCTACAATAAGTGTTTTTATGGATTTTTATGGAACTTATATTTTGGCCAGGATCTTAATGATTTGAGATTTGTTCCTTACAAACATTACAACATAAAACATTAATTAATGGAATGGAGTCATGTTGATGAACTCTTATTCTGACGGCACCCATTGACTGCAGTGGATCTATTGGTGAACAAGTGATGTGCTAAATTTCTGTTCTGATGAAGCAGAAAACACATCTACATCTTGGCCTGAGGTCGAGAAATATTTCAGCAAATTTTCACAAAAATCCAACAAGCTAAATTTGAATATTCGGACTACTCTCCAGACGAATATCTACTGAAGAAGATGCCACTTATTGCAATATTAGATTATTCCACACAAGCACTGCATCAACTGACATTTGCGTACAAAAATCACCAAGAGATTCTTCACAAGCCATTTCAGTCTATGCTATTGCCAGTTTGCTGCGGTCAGCACAAAGCCGTAGGCTGACGTGGCAAAGTGCTTCGTGACATGAGGGCCAGCAGTAGGCTGCAGCAAAAAACGCTGGTCTTTTAACTCTCCACAGCACTGTGCGGAAACAATGCATAGCAAATACAGTCCCCTTCTAAGGTGAAACGCAACACACAAATCATTGGCTGAAGTTTCATTGCCTACTACACTACCATACTCTAAATCATGGTGTGTGTGTGTGCTTGCAAGCAGTCACAGGCGATAATGGCACCAGCCTATGAAAAAAATACGGAGCAGCTAGGAAACAGATTGCCTGTGCAGAGCTGCAAGTGTAGAAATGCTCTGTTATGACTTGGCGATCTCCCTGTCAGAGCCACTGACTTGTGCAAGAAAGACCAGCCAAGCTAAACACATGCTGCTTCCAGCTTTGATTTCGCTATTCAGCATTCAAACCCCCTTCGGAAGTCAACAAACTGACGTATGTTTAAAACATAAAGTGGCAACAGAATAAAATAAAAAGACTTGTCTTTTTTGACACGGATAGCACAAGAGGCTTCGATTTTTTTGGCAAGCTATAGCTAACCAAAAAGCCATTTCTGTTGCAAGAAAAATCGTCCAACTTCTGATAGTGATGCATTGATGTAATCGATTCTGCAACAGAACAAAATTTATCAGTGACAGCTTCGCCTTCGTGCAAATGTACTATAGCTAGCAGTCAGAGGACTGTTAAAAGGACAGCTGTGCCAAGTTGCAAGAACCACCCTTTAAGAAAACGCTTTCTTGTCTCAAAAACCAAGATAAACACTAAATGATGTTACTTTGACAATCTGCGAGGAGCTGCAGAATAACTACAGTGGTCTTTTTTTATTCTTTGGTGTTAAACCCAGAGTCCATCAAATCAAAAGGATATGAGAAGATTGGAGCGGATGATCTTTTCATATCCTCATGAACTAAATACTCTGGGTATAACACTACAGTACAGGAGAAAAGTCAAGTATAGTGACTGTAATCTACAGTATCTATAACAATCTACATTACATTTGCATGCTTCATTGTGAAAGCGATACTTCTTCAAATTAGGAAGAGGTAAAAAGATACAGGATCCATTGTGTCTGAAGTAGAACTTGGTTTAACACAAAAAAAGACCATTTATCTTTCGTGAAGAGTGACATGTCAAGTTGTTTCTGTGATATTATTGTATCTCAAATCGAAGCATCATTGTATTTTCCTGTGACATAGTCACATTTCCCCTTTTTCTTTTGAAAATAAACCCAGAGTCTTCAGATACTGCTCTATCACATAACATATTCAGCTTTGTGACTGTGCATGTTCCTCTCAAGTTAATGCCAGTTCCTCAAACCGACAGTTATTCTGGTGAATAAGCTAAGCTGCAGAATAACTAGAGTGGTCTTCTTCTCATTCTCCAACGGTGTTAAGCCTTCAAATCACAGGGATGTGAGAAGATCCAAGCAGATGATCTTCTTAAATCCTTATGAACTGAAGGACTATGGGTTCGACACCAAGGGGAATGAAGAAAAAGGACAAGTACCTCACACCACAGGCAATCCGAATGAAGCATGCATTCAAGATATACTGTATCGCCATGAATATCACAGATACAGCTTTGTCACCATGCGAGTTCCTCTTAAGTTATGCCAATTCCTCATTCCTGTTATTCTTTAGAATATGTTTAGCTTCAGAATAACTGGAGGGCTCTTTTTCCTCAGTCTCTGGTGTTAAACCAAAGTCCTTGAGGATGTGAGAAGATTGGAGCAGCTGATCTTCTCTAATCCTCAACATTTGAAGGACTCTCAGTTCAATACGACACTGAAAAAAGGAGCTGAATTTACATCAAAGGCAATCACAATGATGCACACACTTAAGACATACTGCTAAGAATGCCTTACTATGTCACTTCAAAAAGCTCTTTTCCTCCTTCAGTGGTTCCATTTGTGTTTCGGTTTAGCATGGTACAATTTCAAAGCTGATTTCTCAGATTTATCGCCATGTTATCTAACTATCCACCGTCATATAACACCATAATATCAGCTCAATGAAACATATAGATGCATATTTATATTACTCCATACTGCAAATGTTTTTGTTAGCTGATCTGGGAACTTTGTTCATCTCTAAAATGAGGAAACCTTAAAACTGGAATGTCATCATCCTTGACACCATGTTTGCTGTAATGCTTACCAATGGTACCACGCCAACTACAGCTCTTGCATCACTGTGAATATTGAATATGTTGTAACACTGATTTCATAACACCACAGTGGAAAAGGAAACTATAACTGTACCAGTGAAAACCATTCAGCCCAAATGTGGAAAAGAGACTGAAATGAAGAGTGCGCATATTACGAACAGAATTGTTTTGACATTCAAGCAGGCACAGATAAGTCAGGCATATGCAAAAAGCAAATAGCAAGTGGGAAATAAAAATGAATTGCTAATGTTACACCACAGAGCTCAGTCATTGTAGAGCCAGGAAGAAAATTAAATGCTATATCTTCCCTGATCTCAAGAACAGATACAGCATTTCACTCTTACGGAATCTGCACTTCTTAGAAGAAAGGTGAAGGTGAAAGCAACTTTCTGCCTCTCTGCTCTGAATTACAACACAAGGTATATTGACTAAATGTACTGTAGCTCATGAAACAGCACCATCTTCTTAAAAGGTTACTGCTTTTGCTGTGGCAGAATAAAACATGAATTCGCAAAATAAACTCTAAAAGTAATAAATAAATAAAACATGACGAGTGATCAGCCAGTGCATTTGCATTACAAGGGCTAATGTGATACAGCTAAAATCCAAATCCACATGAGGCTTAAAAATGCCACATGTCTGGGGGAGAAATTTATGTTCCTGACTCATCCAAACACTCATGTAAATTTCCATAAATATGCCAGATAAACACTTATCTCTTGCAATGAATCCTCTTGGAAATCCTAACACACTGCAGCAAGCCAGCAAACCCATCGTGCAGTGTGGCACCAGAAGCTATGTGAGCTCCTGATTGTCAACATAATAAAGTAATAGCAGATTAGAATACTTAGGGTGCCTCCTTCAGTAAAAACATTGTGACGTAACACTGTATTATGAATGGAAGCGAAAGGAATTCCAGAGGGCAGTTCATCTCAAACATTCACAAGAAAAGTACATTAGGAGCTGACATGAATATTGAGTGAAACTAGCTAATGTCTGCCATTTCAGTTTCGCACAAAGCCAGACTGAAATCAATTAAAAACGTCGCAGCTGCAAAACAGATGTTTTGTGAGCAACTCTCTTAATTAAGTCTTGTGTTTGTTATATAAAAAAATGATTTAAAAAACAGGCTACAAAAGAGAGGATATCTTAAATTGTTCATTTTTTTAACTATGGAACCGTACCAGTCAGACACTGGCTCGAAGATGCTTCATTTCACAATTTTCCCTAAGCCAGACCTCTTTAGGGTGTTTCACACTACACTTAACCCTGGGTTATTGCATTGTCAAACTTGTGTTAGCACTGCTTTCAACCCAGGGTCACAAAACCTTTGTTCTTGAGGGGATGTTGCGTTGTTTAGCAACTGGCAACCCAATCAAGATTTGCTCTATTAAATATTCACGAGCTTTCCACAGCTCTCAGAACTTTCACGCGCTGTTTAGTCTCCATAACTGAGGGAAATGTTAAACATGTCAAACTGCGAAGGCAAACGCATTAACCGAAAACTATGATGACACTGTATTTTTGCTGTGGGCTAAATCCAACCGGCGCGGAACTACTTGCCAATACTTCCACAGATAGACACGCCGTTATTAAAACGGGTCGCGTGCGTGCGTACTTGTCCAATCAACGTAAGCTAGCTCATAAATAGGCAATGCAAATAAAACATTAACCCGTGCTTCTCGTGAAATCTCAAAAGCTGACAACCCAGGATTAATTACTAACCCCGGATAAAGTATGAACAACAGTGTGCAACACGCAAAGAAACAACCCAGAATTACGTGCACAGAATGACGCTGGGTAACAATTTCAAGTGTCAAAAGCCCATTTTAGTCCCGTCAAGATTGAACGCCGTCGACATGGGTGTGTGTCCACGCGAGCTAACGTTACCAAGACAGCGTTTTGAGCATCGTAACCGTACACAAAATTGCTTTTAATGTATGTTTTCTAACTGACTGCAGTGGTACCCAAGTGTTATATTACATTCACTTTAATATAGCCTGGCGTTTTATATAAACAACACGCCCGGTGACATTTGAGTGCTGGTATTTACTCACACCCAAAGCTGTCCCGCTGACCGAGTGTTTTCATTGTCGTTGAGACCCACAAATAACCAGCACTGATCATAACTAGTCATTTAAAGCGCGCCGTATACAGCTGACATGCCTGCTTAGATATTCCATTCATGCGTGGTCCAAACATAACAAGCCGTGACAGCTTTGCAAAAGTGGGACTCTTACTTTTCTTGGATCACATTCTCCTTTATGGCACCCAGCGTGGGGTGACTGTTGCCCTGTTGTTGCAGTCTGCAGGTGGCCAGGTGCCTCTGGTGCTGATCCTTCAAACACGCGTTCTCTTGACAAAGATCACACACTTGCTGTTCGAGCTCTTCTATCCGATTCTTCTGCTTCTCCAACAACTCCTGTTGGGTTTCGATGATTTTATTGAGCTCTTTGAGGTACTCCGCCGCCTTGCTGGGGTTTTCGGTCGGGTTTTCCATGTCGATGTACGCGAAATGCCCGTCCATGGGGCAAATTCGATCAGCTGAGCTGGGTTTACAGCCGCTCCGCCATTGTTTATGTTTGCTGGTACTGCTGACTGCTGTCGGCGCTCAGTACTGAAGTTGCGCTCGAGCGCCTGTCCGCTGCAGCGCGCCGTCCAGAGGCTCTGCGCTGCGCCACAATAACTAACCCGCTCCGTGGATGGTAAATCCGTTTAACCCTTCACTGGAAGGACTGTGAAGGTAAGCAGTGCCTGCTGCGCTGGTAGGATCTCTATTTAGCGTGGTATATTATTTCATATAAAAAGAAGTTACAACCTGCTGATGCCTAAAAGGTCGTAGCTGATGTTAAGCTGATGTCTAGCTGGTTTAAGAGGACAAATGGTTCTCCCAACTAAATAAAACTTTGCTGAAAAAAGACTGAGACAAACAAGACCAGCTTGAACGGAAGACCAGCATAGATATTACACTGTAAACCCATAATAAATCAACATGAGATCAGAGGGCCAAAGTAGCTCAGGTGTGCCCTTTAAACAAGTGCACTACTTAACTCATTTAAACCACTCCTGCTACAGAACAGAGAAGCCAAAAAAGGAATTACATTTTTATGCGATGACTCATTTTCACGGGAACCCTGACAGTTAAATGATGCTCATGGCTCATTAAATTACCAATGCTTAAAACTCCAGCTATTTTCTGTTTTTGCTGGTCATCTTTGGATTTGAAGATATGTTAAACTTACAGATGTAAAGTGTTCGATATGGAATTTTATTATATCATTTAAAACACACACACACACACACACACATACGTATATATATATATATATTACATTCCTATTTCAGTACATGCAAAATATATAGGGTGGGTTCAAATACTATTGTACACTCACACGCCAGCAGCTCTCTGTGACTCAGTCCCACTAAGTGCCCTCTGGTGGTTGTGTTTGGCAATAACAGAATATGATTGCCCATTTAAGATTGATCTTTATGCCAGTTGGGGCAATGGTATAATGAAACCAAAACTTGATTTACTTGATTTATTTTTCAATTTGTCTGTATGGTAATCGCCTTGTATAATTCATTACAGTTACAGTCGAGCATTGTGTGGTTGAGATGAATAAATAGTTACATGCCACTATCTGAGTGTTTCAAATGACAATGAAAGATTGAAATTGTTACATAAAAGAGAGAAATGGCTGAGCCTGGGGATCTAATTATAGCATGTGTCCAGTAGAATGCATAGCATATGCAAGCTGCCAAAAAAGAGAGAGAGAGAAAAAAACTGATTGGGGGAACTGTTTATCTTCCCAATTGTCATGACAGACAGCGCAGAGGCATATGCTGTTTGGTGCTCCGGTACCTGTGCATTGTGCTGCTAATGAGGAAGAGACACCAGATAATGTGCATAATTCACACTTTATCCTCTGTGATCACAAAGACGCTGTCTCCATCAAAGCTTCTGCAATGATGACAAGGATGGGCTGAGTTTTACTGTAAGACAATCTGCCTTTTTCAAAAAAAAAATTTTTTAGAAGCTTTTGACTTCTCTTGATTCATTTTTCAAACTTTTAGATAGTATCTCATCTTTTTTAGCAGATTACTTTGTGGTTTGGAAAATTAAAGCTAGGACAGGAAAGGTCATGTGTTGTAAACACAAAAGAACATTCTTCTTCCTCATTATGACCAATCACCTTTGAGAAAGTACCTTCCAGTAATTAAAAGAATATATAAACTGTCCAGCTGAATCCCTCTCCAAGCATTGGATTACATAAGGCCATAAAGTGCAACCAGCCATAACGACAGGCGTAGGCTGCATTGATCCAGACACAGCCGAACCAAAATTTCGCTCCATTTATTGTTTATAAACTTTTCTTTAAGCCATGTTTCTGCTGTTGTTGAAACACAGTCAAGAATCTGAACACAGGAAAACAGGCAAGACAAAACTATGACTACGAAAACTAGAACTGGCTCCATAGATTAGCTACAATACGTCTGGGGAAAGCAAATTATTCTATATCTTTTTAAAATGAAGCTATCTTCTTTACAGTAGCTTCTTAAAACGTGCAAATTCTATGAAATGACATTCAATGAAAAATCTTTCAAGACCTTTTTTATTTTCAGCACAGCAACAGCTAAAATGGCATGCAATTGAATCTGAAAACAGGAACTTTTTTCAACTTTGCTGTTGTGCTGTCTCAATCACTGAGAGGCAACACTGACTACAGCATCTCAACGACTGATGTTTTGAGTGAATTTCCTCTGTCTGATTCCAAACAGACTGTAGCCTGAAGGGAAGCTGTCGTCTAACCCCCTTCCATCTCTCTCCCTGTCTATACCCTCATCTTCTCAGCCTAAGCTCTTATGCCATCTTTGTCAGTTCTTTGAGTAATTTAAACTCAGCTAGAGTTCTCATTCTTAAACATTTCATTAGCACGACGTTCAGACGGATGAGCATTTACAACAGTGCACTTGTTTGTGCCTGACTACAAAAAAACATGTTTAATTGCATTTGATAACAAAAGACTATATTTTCAATGGTATTATTCTTGTGGATATCCGATCATATTCAAAAAGCTTTTACGGACCTGTTGCTTATCAAGGCTGCATTTGCATCACAATTTCGTTTTAAAATGAATGAAATATCAAACATTTTCTCTAGATTTATACAAGTGGTGCTCAAGGGCACAGAAATAATCACCTTAATGGCATACTGTTTTTACTTTGCCTCTTATTGAAACAGCATTGATTTTCCAAGTAATGGTGTGCATTTTTACATACACAATGACATTTCCAGAGTGGAGCGTCTATAGGTAATGATACGGGGCAACAGAAACTAAATTCAGCCGGTGCTCCTTTGTGAAACTGACAAAGCACTTCAAAATATCCTCATGACATTGCTAGGGAAAACTGCTTTTCTGCCAGTCATGACTCTTTTTTCACTGCATATTTAGATATTTACAGCCATTCATTGTCTGTGGTGTGAAAGAGGAAAGCGTTTTAAAACTTTCAATTTTCTTCTCATAAGCCAGTGCTGTCTGGCAGATGGGTCTGCAATGAATGCAGGCCAACAACAGTAGTCCAACAATTCCTGAACCAGATAGATAATGTCATGCTTTTTATGGACAAAACTGAGATGAAATTACAGAAATTCAATATGTAATTCACAACGTTTTCTCTTTTAAATGTTTTTTTTTAATTATTATTATTCAAAATTTTGCTTAGCTAATGTTTGTAAGTCAACATAAAGCCAAAATTAATAAATTGATCATATTTAGCCTTTAATTGTGCTCAATTTATTATTCAGCAGTTTATATATTAGTTTTAGCTTTCCTTTCTTTCACAGACAACCAAATATTTTAGTGAACAACTGGCCAGTTTAAGCCCTGATGGTAAATATACCATTATTTGAACAAAAAAGCATTTTTGCCATTGATAAAGTTTTTACACTCACATGAGTTGTTCTTTTTAGCAAATTTAAAACGGTATATTTTTCTAAAACTGCAATGGAAACTGTTTTTCACATTTTAGAGGTCACCTGCATCTGTCACCATGACTTATTCTGAGATGAAAAAAGTTTTTAAATCTACATAAAATAAAAAAAAAAACTATTGTTTCACCAGTGTTCTCTTTCTTTTTTCAGGTCATGTTTTCCTGGACTTCCTGCACCAGCCAAGCAACTACCATAGCGATGAAGTGCTATGTTAACAAATAGATCTCCAGGTAAATTAGACCTCTCTGCCCCCCTTCACAGTTTAAGCCCCGTCCTACATATTTACTCCGTTTCGTTTAGAAATACATAAAATTACAGAAGTAAAACGGGATGCGACTGCCTTCATTGTTGACTATACGTTTCTCTGTTTGGTTTATGGCCTAATTGAATCCTCACTTTAGACTATTACTCTACAGCAACCTGCCTAAACAGCTGTCAGACTCACATAACAGACTCACATCAATCCTGCTGGCACATTAGCGTGTTACTGCAGTCTTTTTATGTGCATTGAATTCTCTAGCAGTGGAAGACTCATTTGATGTGGAATGCAGAGAATTATTCAGAGACACTGATGAGATTTGCCTCATTTGAACCAAAATCATTTTAGAGTGTTGTGTTGCTTCTCTTATTTATCTATACGGTAGGCCTATGTGTTTTATTTTGCTGGAACACAGCATTCCGTGCAACACACATCTGCATTGCTAATGAAATAAAGCTGTGCGAGATGTACCATTTTCTCCTTCTGACCGCTCCAAACATTGCCAATCCTTTTTCAATCGAATGCAATGCAACCAGTTCTGTACTGCCCATCTGCTGCTGTGCACAAACGCTCTCACAGATCAATTACAACTAAGGACCTGTAGGTATATACAAAATGAGAAAATGAATAATGAGGCACAGAGTACTCAACAGTTTACTAGCTATTATTAAGAGGAAGTAAATGGTACAGATTCCACAGAAACCAGATGTATGTACCGGCAGTGCCTCTGTGACCCTACTGACCTCGATAGTGAACATGAAGAAGAGAGATCCTGGTTAGGCATGTTTATTCATGTTTTTCCCCCAGCATATGTCTCATCCGTATCTCTAGGCTTTGCTTTCATCGGCTGCTGTTGCAGAGACAGGATAAATTCACATCAAGTTATTACCTGGTCTCATGGCATAAACATACCTTGGTGAACTTTTTAGCGAGACATGAAATATGTACCAACAAGTACATATCACTGCTGTTTCCAAACGAAATGAACACTGGAGGCAGTTAAACTCCAACCTTTTATTCCTTTTCACAGATTTTCAATTAATAAAAGAGTAATTTTCACACAATTACTTGAAGAATATCATGTTATGACTTTAATAACAATATAATTATGCTGGGAGATTTGAAAACTAATGCTTTTGAACGTTAACATCACACATATACAGCTTCATAACTGTAGGTTGTAGCTCACATAGTACAGAGATGTTCTTAAGAGGCGAAGAGCTCCAGTTCGATTCCCGTGTAACTAGCGTTTAACAAAAAAATTCAAATCTAAAAGGAAGTTGAAATATCATGTTTGCATCAGCAAACACATTTTTTATATCAGTTTTGCATATCTTTCAATGTTTTTTTGAATATGGTTCAATTCTGAACTGCCGCAATATGTACCTATTTCAACGTAATGAAAACGCGCCAGGGTTCACGTATTGAACCTGTGTTTTAGCGCTACTCAGTGGACATTTCTCTTTGAAACTGCAGCAAAATGTACAGTAAGGCACATAAAAATGGTGTTGCACAAAATGTGCACAGAAGTACATATTTTTATGAACTTTTTTTTATGAAAAACACTGTTGGTTCTGTGTGGTCAGATCAAAGGCCCTATCTAGATTAAACACCTATAAGGAGTGTTAACACATTTTTGTCCTTCTCTGCACTACAATGTAAACCTGATAACAGAACATATAGTTTGAGCGATGATAACACCTTCCGATATTAGACACAGCTGGTTTATATCTAAAGCAGAGATCCAAAGAAATGTCATATTAGTTTATCAGTCGGCCAGCGGGCTCTGACCAGTAACTGAAGTGCTGTGAAAGTAAGAGACGAGTCATTGCGACCTGTGACATTTTGTCCTTTCCTGTGAAGGGATACCTAGACGAGCTTCACTTCTCAGCTTCCACTCAGCAAAGGTAAAGGCAATTTCTTATCTGTACAAGGTCAGAGAGAAGATGCTGACTGTCTCTCAACTCTTGCACCCTGTTAAACACACGTTGAATGTGTGAAGGGGATATTTTTTACAAGCATTAAAGAAATTGTGATAGAGCCCTATACAGTTTGCCTCTGTGTAATGTTAACTTTCTGCCTGACAGCTGTGAAATGAAAATCCCTTATTGTACTTCCTAAGCAATGTTAGGGAGTGGCTACCAAAAAACCCCATTGTAATTCTATTATCTTCTAAGCTTACCAAACGATAAACGTCATTTATTTTTAAATATGTTACAATGAACCCATGGACCCCAGTGGCTTTTATTGTTCAGTATGTTCATGTGTCTTTTAGTTGTATTTGCTAGTTTTTTTTTACTGCTATTACTATCATTTAATTTCTGTGCATGTCAAATTGTATTGCAGAATTACACTGTATCTACTAAACACATTTTAGATACTGAAATGACAGATGCACCAATTACATACATAGCTTGAATGTAGTTAGCTACATTTTGTTAGTAGCTTGTATTGTAACTAAATGGGTAGGTGACCTACATTATTTCTGACACTGCTCCTATATGCTAAGATCAAGCTGCCTGATTAGCTGATGTGTCAATCATTTCTCCAGGCAGCCAGTTTGCTTTGAATTGTGCTACAATGTAATCACTCAAAACAGGAACTTTTCATACTGTTGTATTCTCTTTTTGAATTGCATTTCAAATGATGTATGTCTCAATTTTAAGTAGCAGTCCTCACAGTAACTTGCTGACTCAGTTTAAAACTATATATCACTATTATCTTCAACTTAGATTGCTGTTTCAGCCATGCCTCCACTGTGTTCGAGATTATTCCATTTTTAACATTGTGCTCAATGACACCCTGATGCAATTACAGCAATTACACTAAATTGCAGCTTTGAATATCCAAATCTTCCATTCACAAAAGGCATAGATTTCATATGCAAACCTTTTGAATAAGACAAGATTTTTAGCTGCTTTTTTTCTAACAGAAAGTTCATTAAAATTGAATGTGTTGTCAAAGTCATGGCAATTTTGCTTGACTCACTAGTCACACTGGGAACAAATCAGCCTAGGAAGTGGCAAACTAAGGAAGCATGCTTTGTAACCTGTGTTTTTAGTTGTTAAACTATAAGGTAATAAATCACCATACACAGTTACTCAAATACTAATATTCAAGCCCAAAGGACAAATCATTCACAATGAAGGTGTGTTTTTACAGTTTAGACCACCTTGACCTCAGGCAGTGAACAGTGTGGTCTTGTTCTAAACCTTGTTACACACTTGA
Source organism: Enteromius fasciolatus (assembly GCA_032361145.1). Classification (NCBI taxonomy): domain Eukaryota; kingdom Metazoa; phylum Chordata; class Actinopteri; order Cypriniformes; family Cyprinidae; genus Enteromius; species Enteromius fasciolatus. The sequence continues at coordinate 9,694,129 of JAUMHR010000060.1, read as the reverse complement.
AGGGTTATTTCCAACAAAAGTCACTGAAAATGAGTTTTTCAGAGCACTCCACTAAAACATCATGCACATGATAGTGGCTAGGTACTGTAGGTTGCAAAAAGACACAGAACAACAGCACAAGATCCCTGGTTAATGGCGTCATTATTCTCAGTATGTCTACTAGAAGAGGCATTATAAAATCCCCATGAAGTACCATCCATCAGCTTGAACAAAACCAAGAATGGGAAACTAAAAGCTGGTAAACAGCCATAGTAAGTTGTGAAAAGAAACTTTTTAAATGCAACATTACCTCTAACATCAGTACACACAGCAAGCAACACACTAAAATGAAAGGGGGTGTGACATGAACAGCAATCTCCACACAAAAAAAGTCCCAACAAGAAACACCATGTGATCAGATGCGAGATCACATGCTGATTCCAATTACATAGATGAGGCAAGGTAAAAGATTAAGACTTGAAACCAGATTGGGGATAATAATTACTTTAGGAAAACCATTCCAAAAAAAAAAAGGACTGAAAAATACTATTCATAATTCAAAATATATGTAAAACACATGTGAACAATTAGCTGTGCTGTGCAGTAGATGAGAACAACAGCAGAAGCTCAGTACTTCAGTGAGAAATGCTCTATTTTTACATGGAAAACAGGTGCATATAATGATGGTTATACCCCATATTGTTTCAGATTAAATGCTGATTGCATGTATGATGTTAGTCACTGTGCTGATTTCAGGCCTGGTGACGGACAGCCCTGATTTCAAGGTTGAAATACATTGCCTTCACAAGAAATTTGCTCCCCGTTGATTCCTGCTCATCCCGCTGGGCTGCAAAAATTAAATTAAAGCATATAGATGAGATTTTTCCACCAATCCAGTATTCTCTGTAAAACTATTCTCAGTGAAGTCAGTCTATGTAATGTTGAAATTAAATTTCTATTTAGTTGTCTTGAAAATTCAGATGGTTAATTGACAATTAAATGCAACATATTCAGTATCAAGAGCAATTAATCTATTCATGCAACCACTAAACTAAATTCTGCTTCATATCTGTGACAGTTTCAAATAAAAAAGATAATTGTGACCTTGTATCTGACATTTCTCATTCTTAATATTTTAATTTTGAGGTTGAAAAGGCTTCCATCATTTACTGTTGTGGGAACTGAACAAAGAAGCTAAAAGGAAGACTTTTGTACATTTACAAATCAGAAACTTTAGTCTACGTGCTTTGCCTTTTTAAGGCTGAAGGAATGAATGTTTAAACATACTGATGTTGAAATTTACAAGGTGACAGGAAGAACATGTGGAAGGCAAACCAGTAAAAGGCTTCTCTGTGAGTCTATAAATCAGCTGTAGTGTCTTGACCTTTGGAGGTTGGGGTGATTTTTTTAGGGTGGGCTCAACAGTATGCTAGTGTGCTCAGGGGTGAGGGGTGACCCAAGTGCACCCTTAGTGTTTCTCGATAATACACTTCCTGTTCAAATCAATTCGGATCATTTCCTCTGTGAGTCTCGATGTAGGATGTAATAGCTCAATTTTTAACATCCAGACCTCCACTTGTCACTTGGTCAATCAATATTGAGCGAGTGTGGCTTAAAGGCAGACAGACAGCTGCAAACGTACCTGTCTGTGGGCTTTTTGAGCCAGGACGGATTTTTTTTAAAGCCAGTGTTTGTGTGTTTTCCTCATTTCATTTCTACAAATAGAACATTAGTTTCAGTGCTTAGTAATGATCAGCTTAACAGGACAGTTCATTATTCAGTCATTATTTATTCACCCTCTTGTCAAACCTGTATGACTTCTTTTCCTGTGGAGCACACAAAAAAGGTCTTTTTAGTATTATTAGAAATATTATTCCAGTCTTAACTGTGAGTTTTCAAAAAATCATTCCAATCTGCTTTTTCAAGAAACATTTTTCTTGACATTTTTTTCAAGAAACATTGTTTAGCATTATTACCAATGCTAAAAAATATGACAAAATTATAGAGAAATTATGACATAATTATTAATAAAATTATGTTATGTATAACTGAATATATTTAACAATATTTTATATATAAATCTTAATAATTCAATATATTTGACCGGTAACGTTGCCAGAAAATAACAAATTTGCTTATTTGCTAAACCATAGTGACAACTAAAAACTGAATTTAAAGGCATAGTTCACCCAAAATAAAGGTTGATACATATTTTTAAGCAAAGCAATGCATTTATATAAGACAATATCAATATTTAATATAAAATATCAACAAAAACTTCACATTTTTGCCAACTGTTACACACATTCATGAGAGAAAATAGAAAGTCATACACACCTAGGATGGCTTGAGAGTAGGTTTAATTAACTAATCAACTATCCTTTTAAAGCCAGACAGAATTTTATTCAGACTGACTTTAAATTAAGTAATGGAGTGAAACAGAAACAACACCTTACTACATCTCCTCCATGTTTCCACACCCTTTGCAGAAAAGTTCAGTCATTACTCTGATGTCTTCTAGCAGTATACATTTAACACAGGATCCAGGATGGGCCAATTACAGCACAACCATTCCTCAACCCTATGATCCTTAGATCACCTCACCCTCATTAAACTTCTACCCTCTTTCACATCAGCATCCCTTACAGAAACCCAATGTGACCTGCCAGTCACTTTTCTTTCAACCAGGGGACTGTCTAGGCAAGCTTTTATCTTAAACTCAAGATCACTGTGGTCTCATCATAAATAACGCCATCACTGCAGATTACTATTTACATTTACAGATAAAAATTGCCTTTCGCGCTACGAAGCTGCTTAGAAATTGCAGGATCATTATAGAGAGAAAGCTTACATTGTGCCCTGCAATTCAGAAAAATCAACAGTATATAGCAACAGTTTCTCTCCCAACACTTTAATCATTTCTCTGTCGTGAGTAATCCTAACAACGTTAGCACTAATGCCTGAGCTCAGTGGAATCCCTGACTCATGTGATCACCACTAAAGGATTACTGATGAAAACCATTTCACACACGACTATGCCAATTATTTTACTGTAACTTTATTTATTGTTGTATATAATGTATATTGTATATGTGGTCAGTAGGTTTTTCTATTAATTCTTCTACGCAATAGAATGTGGTGCCTGTGATTTTGCCAAGTAGGATGTGCTACTGGTTCAACATGTTTTATCCTGCATGAGGGGGGCAGGGTAACGTTGGTAGGCAATGCCCTACTGCTGGCAGATGTCATAGCTACAACATGTCATTTTATTATGGCTCTTAAGCACCAAATCAGCATATTAGAAAGATTTCTGAAAGAACAGGCGACACCGAATACTGGGCTAATGATGCCGAAATGTAGCTTTGCCATTAAAGATTAAACTTAGTGCTGGGCAACGATTAATAAAAGTTTTTGTGTACATAAGTGTGTGTACTGTGTATATTTACTATGTATATAAAATGCACACACATGTATCTTAAAGAATTAGTTTTTATGTTTTTATATTAAATATATTTATATCTAAATTATTTAAATAAAAATATCTAAATGTAAATATTTAAAATATATACAGTATACTATATCTATGTGTCTCTATATATACATAATACAGTAAGTATACAGTAACAAAAACAGCTGTTTGCAACAAGCCACATGATTTGAGGTGTCATTAACGACCATAGCTCAAACAGGGATGAATTACATGCAACATCTAAAGTAAGCGCTTTGTTCAAAACCCTAATTGGCCTTATGAGTAATAGTAATAGTGATGTTTGCCTCAGCAAGCTCTGCTAATTAAAAAGAACAAAGCAGGATATTTTTATTAAGTGTGCATCTTTATAGTCTTCCATTTATGTGTGAAAACTGTCCTTGAAACTATATCTAGTATTTTTCCATAAACATATGTTATACAGTATCAATTATTTTTTCTGATGAGGGTGATGCCTGTAAGGAATTTAGTACAAATAGATACAGATCCACCAAGCAGAAGCCGGGAAACCTGGATCCATACCAGCGCTGCAACTGTCGATAACACCATTGTTAAAAGTCCTCAAAGCAAGCCTAATTAAGCCTGTTTTCAGGCTGTTCTTCACTGAAACCTTGTCAGCTGGTTCCAGAGGGGGTCTCTGAGAGATAAGCAGGCGATATGAGGAGTCACGTGCCTCTCTGCAGAGCGCCTTCAAGGTTTTAAGATTCATCCATTCTGTGTCTCTCTCTTCTGATCTCTAAATGAGGCGAGAAGCCATTTGAGTTGGTTCATCCCATCTGACACCACGTCCAACTAAGTAAATGAGGGCTGATGTTTCCTCCAGATCTCAGGAAATGAGGTAGATTTGTGCAAATGCCTGCTGTCAGGCAAGTGCAGCAAAGTCCTTGCCATCAGAAACCCTGAGCATGTGCATCCACTTGGTCTTCTCTCCTCCTAACAATTATGCTTTAAATCCCCATCTGAGAAAATCATGGCAGCCACCATCATGACAGACCTTGAATCTTAACGCAGGGATCATCGCAATAGTCAAAAAAGGGAGAGAGAGACAATCATTAATGTGCATCAACAGTGAATCTCCTTTACTGCATGACACTACATGGCGTTCTAGGTTGTTCCTCATTCAGGGAGGTTAAAAGCCAGGTTTCTGCGATTAAAGGGCTTCTATTAACATTTCATAAGCTGCTCATCGCACGGATCAGAAAAAAAAAACATGATTCAGCACATTTTCTTGTGAAATGAATGCTGAAGCCAATGAAGCCATTTCAACGGAACTGATTCTTGTCCAAATTCCCATACAGAGTGGAAAACGGGGAGTTAAGAAATGCATTTTCATACTTGCAAGACCTAGATTTAAGCAATTAAGGCATATTTGATTAAACGTGTTTAATACAGGACTACTCAGGACTTATATTGAAAGATATTGAAGATATTGAAAAATGCAACTTCACTTGAAAAAAGTATAAAACTGCAAATTGAGAAATTTGAAATGCATCACTGTTAATAATGTCTATAGAAGTTACAGTATTACTGGCAGCTGGTAACTTACTGTAGATTTAAATTTATTCATTAGCAACAGTTTGTTCAAAAATAAATGAACACTAAACATTAACATTAAGTCTTTATCTTTACAGGAAAAGAATAAATAAAATAACAGCCTCATGAAAAGCATTTCTGGCAACCATCAAAAAAATGGTTTCCCAGAATGCTTTGCTTGAGGCTGTTTCTAATAGTTTTATTCTGTAAAGATAAAGACTTGTTTAAGTTTAATGTTCATTTGTATTTGAACAAACTGATGCCAATATATTTTATAACTATAAATCTACAGTATGTTACTGGCAACCAGCCTAATTGCAGCTTATTTTTTACACTGTACCTGTCAAAAACATCAGAATTTATCAAATATTTATCAGAAAATTAATATTTATCAGAAAATATTTAGATTTTTTTTTAATAAGCCTATTTATTTAATATATATTTATTTAATTATAATATATTTAGGGGAATAATACAATGATGATAATCATAAAATAACAAATGAATTTAAAAGAGATAGATGGATCTAACCATTAACCATTATGCTCAAACTCACAAAGAACGTCCCCTTGTGCTCCTGCAAGTACATTCATTTCCAATCAAACCTCCCACTTAGAGCCCCCCTCCACCAGCAGGGTCCATCTCCACACTTACACGCAGCACATTTGCCAATTGGTGAGCTGTCAGATGCCTGAAAACAAGGCGACAGAATCAATTTTGAGTGTCGATGCATCAGAGGATGCCTGCATCTGAGCTTTTTCCATCCTTTAACGTCATGTAGCCTACCCACTCCCATTACACTCTGCTGCCCATTAATTTGGCTTAGCCAAACGGAGAGAACACATAGACAGAAATCAGGGCATGAAGGAGAAAGTGTTTAAATCACTGTAACCCGGGCTGGTTGGATTATTAGGTATCTGACACACGACTCTGATAAGATGATTAAAAAAGCAGAAGAATTGTCGGTGATCTAATCTAAAGTTCTGTAAAAGCGCTCATCTTGCGTACACATGAATGGTTCTCATTAAATTCCTCCATGGATATGAACAGTTTCAGTATGTACTACAAGCTCAGCTGTTCAGACAAAGATGTCTTCATGATTCTGACCTAAAGTTCACAAATATTGTTCTATAACACAGCAGCAGCTACAGCTGATGAATTGAAGCCACCGGAAAAACATGTTATATAATGTTTGCAAGAGAGAATATTAGGTAATTAGTAATTTCTTGTAATTGAACAGTAACTCTCACTGTTTAGCATCATGTTGTGAAAGCCGGAGCAAATCCATAAACATCTATTTAAGACATAATAATGCACTTCTAAGACAAAAGTTTCTCATTCCATCTCCCGAAGGCCTGCTAATATAAATCCACTCATGCAAATACAGTAAACAATAAAAATGACTTATGGCCCAATATAGTCAGCTGTCACTCCAGTCACTTTTTCAGTAAAACAAACTGGCAAATCTGCCTGCCTCATTATTTCATGCCCCCAAAACTGATAAACAGTCTCATAAATGAGACTACATTCATCCTCTCCTCCACAAAAAAAGTTCATTTTAGCTGCATAAAAAATAGGTTCTCTAAATGAGCCAGTATTTCAGTATAATGAGGGTGAGCACGATGTTTCAATATTGTTGCTCTTCTTCACAGACTCGGTGTGCATGTATAACATGTTGGCTTTTTTACTAAAGAGATTATTTCTTCACACTTCAATGTTATCTGACTGTGAATGCATTTTATACTGAGATATATTCTCACCTAGAGTTCTTACCCTCCATTTACCCAAATTAAATGCACATTGTGTATACAAAAAGCAACATCCAAGTCCCTTGAGAGCACACAGATTTTTCAGTCGATATAATTTAATCACTATGAATATGTAAATTAACTAATTAACATAATCAGGTTAAGTGTACTGTTTCAACATTGAGTACTGTGACTGTAGCCTAATCTACTGGGATGTTTCCTTTGGAGTAGCCTACCTATAATACACCCCCATGAACAGTACAAGTTCCTCCCTTAAATCAACAGTCAACGTCAGTCACTGACGTTAAACATTTGTTATATGTCATAAAATATGATGACGATTGAAAGAAAACATACAAACATATATATATATTTGGGTATATTTGTGGCAATAGCCAAAAATACATTGTATGGGTCAAAATTACAGATTGTTTTTTGTTTTTTAGCCAAAAATCCTTAGGATAGTAAGTAAAGATAGGTAAAGATAAAGGTATGTAGTCAATTTCTTACAGAAAATATATTGAAATTTTTGATTAGTAATATGCATTGATAAGATCTTCATTTGGACAACTTTAAAGGTGATTTTCGCAGCATTTAGATTTTTCTGTACCCTCAGATTCCAGATGCGTCAATGGGAAGCTTATTTATTCAGCTTTCAGATCATGTATAAATCTTAATTTCCGAAAATGAACACTTACGACTGGTTTTGTTGTCCAGGGTCACATTTTAAACTGTTTTGTGTTCAACGGCACCGCTATGCAGCTGTCTATACACCATGTTGTAATTACCGCAATTCCGAGAGAAGACAACACGTGACATTTTACTTATAACGTTAGCTTTTCTTGTTGTAGGACTCCGAGGTAGCGCCTAAGCCCGTTCAAACCAAGCACGATCATTTTAAAGATAACGATAACTATATTTGCATCCACACCAGCGAATGATATCGTCTGTTTATTATAATAAGCTCAAGCGGGTCTGCCACTTTAAATTGTCAAAAATAGACAGAAGATAGAAGAATAAATTCTGATTGGTTGTCAGCCGCGTTTCCATACAGATTTGTGCAAAACTTTGGCGATATTTGATGAAAGCCGATAAAAAAGTATTGCGAAACGACAGCGTTTCTATTAACCAACATTATGCAGCTAAAACGTTAACTTTTGCCTCTCGCGATAAGAAACGTCATTTTACCGATTTTGGATATATTTATACAAAGGAGGCGTATACAACTATTTTTACAGAAGCAACTGTATTGGAAATAGGAATGTTAATTTCGGTTATTTTATTTCTCCTAACCAACAACCGGCGGTCGTTAAGCCATTAACCGACAAAATTATGCTAATTACAATTAAGTTAAATTTGAATTGATACGTGGTTGTTGTTAAGCTTAACAATAGCTTAATTTGTTTTCATGGGTTAATTTATTATATTAAATGATGTGTCCTTGTAAAAGTGAGATCTCATTAACAAAGGGCTCAATATGTAGGTTCGACCTGTGTGTAGATTCTGTTTATATGTTGATGGGGATGAAAATGCCATGACCTTCAGCCATTCTGTAGTGAACAATGGAAAGATAGAACAGCACCAAAAATATTAGCGCTCTTGCTGTCAAAGAGTTTAGAATGTACCACAGTGTACATATTTTAGCCATTATTTATTCAATGCTGATAGTGATTCATAAAAAACCCAGCCATCACAGACCACAGCAAGTGCTCAGTTGACCTTAACCAAATGCACATCAATCCTATAAATCAAATGCATACTTGCTCATGCTACAAGATGAAGTGTGCTTCAAATCAATACAAATCTGTTCGGTTTTTTGCAAAAAATGCCTGCAGCCTGCATATTTGTGGCAAGCAGTCCATCCAGCTGTTGTTTTGATCTTGGCCAATTTCCTTGGCCAAGATCAAAACAAAAAAAGCCACATGAGATTGACAGAATATACCCGTATCATACAATAAGTCCAGCGAAAGTGAGGTTTGTTCTAATAACAAGCATGAGGAACTAAATGCTTGGTCAGCCTGCAATAGGTAAAACAATCGCAGGAATGAGAATAATAGAACTGACGGCCTTAAAAGGCATATGTCAGCAGTGAACTTCCAAACAGTTCACAAACATTAATAACAAGCACAATAGCTCTGTCTGTCCTTCTTTCCTCATTTTACAATCTTCCTCTCGCTCTCTTCCACTTTCCTTGACTGAAAGTGCGTGATCAATCACAGAGGCAATGTGTGAGATATTTCATTGATGCACCTGTGTCTGATATAAATGTAAAATTAATAGTGCTGTCCTTCTTGCTTTTGGTTATGATACAATGCCGCTTTTAAAGGGATACTTCACCTACAAATTACAATTGTGTTACAATTTACACAGCTAACAGTTAATGCTGCTCTTTTTCCACAAAGTTAATAGGAACTTTTTTGGGAATCCGGCACAGCTTCTGGTCACCGCTTTCATTGTATGGAAACAATGACATTTCAGGATATCATAACAAATAAAATAGGCATCAACAGGCGAGAAATGAGACCATTATTAAAGAAATACTGTAAGCCACCAAAGGCAATAAACTTTATTACTTGGTGGGGAAACATGTTGACTTCAGTAATATTTTCTGGGAGTGAACACTGATGTTCAGTTAAATTTATTAGTAATTATAGAAAAAAATATTTCCTGCTAAATATTATTTATCACATGTAATCGCTTGTGGTTGCCATTAACAAAGTAACAATATAGAATGTATAATTTAGAGTGTTACTTATAATACTAAGCACCAAATGGCACGTCAATGACTTTTAGAAACACAATTTCTTACTTCAGAAAAACGTATCTATCATTTAGCCAAGTCTCAATCAGCAGGTGAGCCAATAAGGCCATTTCTCTCAGAGTTGGGCCATTAGAGCTGTACCACATTACCACCAACATATAACAAAGTACAGCCCTCAGCCCATCAGTCAAATGACTCCAACGGAAAGTAAACAGAATCCATCACATCCCACAGCACCGAAGAATGGAAAAAGGCACATTAAAAAAGCTGCAGACTTTGATGTGTAACACACATTACTCATGAATTATGCAGGCCATGCCAGGGAAACTTCAAGTAAACAAAGCAGTGCGGTGGGTGAGGACAATAAATAAGATTTAAACTTAAAGTAGTGTACAGCAAAGACTCTTCACTCCACTTCATAAACTGAAATTGAATTGATTTTTTTAAACAATATAGAAAAAATAGATTTGGAGGTCAAAAGGTCAAACGTGTTATTAAAGCAGTGGATATGAAGCATTGATGGATATAATGACCACATGCAGTAGAATCAATATTATGCTCATAACAGGCATAACTAGACTTTTGCGGAATAAAATTCATACTCTGATAGCCATGAATATTCACAAGCGATAGGCTGTTAATTCAATCATTCTTTGACACGCTTTTCATTTTGTATTTATGCAGGGAAATCTCTTCGGGGCCCCAATTTGGCAAGAAAACATTTGCAGTAATCAGCGGATAATGGAAGATTTTAGGTCTGAATCCTAAAACTGTGGCATAATGATTTCCACCTAGTGCTTTTCTGAGATCTTCTTTTGTGCAGTTTTGCTTCTGTCGTTTGGAAAGTTACTCTTTCCTGTTTGTTATTAACAAACCCACACAGCAGAACTCATTACTCTCATAGTGGTTCAGAAAGATATTAGAGAAATCCCCAGCTCCCAGAAAATAAACTATTGTGTTAAAAGACTCGCAGAAATCTATGGTGTAAGAAGGGCTTCCTGCTAAGTGTGAGTGTGTTGTGCTGAAGAGGAACAGTCTGTCATTTAAATGGTGGGAAGCTTGTTTGTCGTCTGAATGCTATGGGGCTGTTCATGTATGTGGCTCAGGTGTTCGAGTACACTGTAAAAATCATTCTGAACTCAAGTAAATGAATGAATTGATTGATTAATTGACACAGTATTCTGACTTTTTGAAACTTTTAGGTGTATCTTGCTACACTTTTTCTATTATGAAAAAATAAAAAATCAGTCTTTCGGATGAGATGGTAAAGGGATAGTTCACCCAAAAATGAATTTACTCACCTTTGAAGCATCCTAGGTGTGTATGAATTTCTTTTTTCAGACAAATCCAGTCAGAGTTATATTAAAAATTGTCCAGACACCTCCAAGCCTTTGAATAGGTTTAAATTGGTGGTAGCTGTATTCAGTTCAGAAGACGTGAAATAACTTGCGCATATTGTTAATAAAACGTCCCTCACATGGCTATGGATATTTCAAATGGAATAAGCACTTTTCTCTCACATCTGCTGACTGGAAACCGGGAGCAGGATAATTTTCATTTTTTGGTGAACTATTCCTTTAAACCGAGATCCTGACCCTCTGTCATCATTAAAAATCCCCTGACATTTATTGTAAAGAGTAAGGGTGTAACACCGGTGTCCTGGCCATATTCCCTTCACTGGCCCTTATCAATTATGGCCTCCGAATATTCCCCATCCACTAGATTGGCTCTATCCCTCTCTCTTCTCTCCACCTGTAGCTGGTGTGAGAGACCCCCTCACATGGCTGTAAAGCACTTTGGGTGTACGGCAATACACAATAAAGCGCTATATAAATGCATCAATTTTTCATTCATTCATTATTTTACTTTTTATTTGCTGAATTTTCAGCAGACATTACTTTGGCCTTTACATAATCCTTCAGAAATCATTCTAATATGCTCAAAAAAACTTTGTGTTTGTGTGTGTAAACTACATATTTTAATAAAAATAAAATCGTATAACATTTTAAACATTGATTACTGTTAAATAATCGTAACTGAATAAAAGTATTAATTGTGAATACATTTAGGGTAGAGTGGGTGAAAATGTCCCAAAATAACCACTAGAACTCGAGATCAAGATCAACTTTTATTGTAGTCTGGTCTAGTTTGACAAGAGTGATGTAGAAGTTTTCACCATAAAGCTTACACTGGTGAGAAAACGGATTTCACAATAAATGATCTAATTTTCAGCAGTAAGGAAAAAGTGCTTTAAAACTTGTTGTTTTGTAGAATATCACTGTTATATATGAAATGAGAACAGTAAGGCCTGTAGGTAGGCAGTGCATGTTATTTAATAAAAATATAATAATATTTTCAGAATGACGTAACTCTTTCTCAGACATAGTCTGTGGGTTAAAATGCCCCCAGTGGGCAATGGGCAATAACTGTAGCTAATCTGCTCTGAACTTCAAAAAATTACCTCAAGTTAGCATCAACTAGCTAGTTAGCTAGCCAGTTAGCATTAAAGTAACAACATTTTCTATTCATTATCATTTCCTATTTCAAATAGGCTATTATAATTTTGTAATTACTGATTATATTATTTTTACTTTTAAGCTAAGACTGCCTCTACGCTGATTTTGCTGTAAATGTTTAAAGCAAATTGGGGGCATTTTACCCCACTCTACCCTACCTTAATTAATGCAAACATTTGCCTCCAAACACTTTGAGTGCACAACACTTCACATGCATCTAGTGGATGCACATGCAAGTAGTGGATACTCACATACTGCATCAAGAGGTTTTATATGGAGGCCTTTGTGTCATCAACAAGTAGATACACAGTAGGTTGTGCCATGAAACGAATACAGTCAATACAATGAAAACCAGGGCTTCAGTTCTTCACTACAGTATTATCTGTGAGTAAACACAGATGCCTATAACAAATGATGAGCTTTGTTGCCAATGTTGTCCTATAGGGATATCCATCAAAGTACAAAGGGTGGATGTATGACTGAATGAATCTGCTTCCATTCCTGTAATTCCACTAATAAAATCATGCACCTGAAATTTAAGTGCTCATAAGTGCTGTTTGCATCCTCACTACAGCCTGCCGCTTATTAACTGTAAGTGGATACACCTACTCTACCATACTGAGCTCATTACTGACTATATCTCTTGTTGGTTTGATGTATTGTAGAAAGGTGAACATCAGCAAATGTCCATTGCTACATCAGAACACCATGTTCTCAACTTAAAAAAAAATGTTTTAAACAACTGATAAGCACTACAAATCACTCAGGTGAGACAAATGTGATTTTAAGTAGTGCTTGTATAAGGTTTTATGCCTCGCTGATGTGTAACAATGTCTACACACCCACCTAGCTAAATGAATACTTGCTCATTTGGCAGGTGTTTTAGCCCTTGCCACTGCTCATTTGTTTAACATCCGGCAGTGTAGGTGGGCTGGGCAATCTTTTCATAGATTGATAGTAACGGAACTGCCAACTTCTTTCTCTCTGCCCCAATTTGTTAACTTGATTTTACAGGTCTACATTTTCTCTGCATCTCCAAAATAGGTCAAGTATTCTAACAGTTTGTTGATAGACATTAAAAGGTTGTAACAGTTATATATTTACAAGAGTATTTTCAGGCCTCAAAAAAAAAAAAACCCTCACCCTCATGCCATTCCAAACCCGTAAAACCTTTGTTCATCTTTGGAACGCAAATTAAAATATTTCTGATGAAATCCAAGAGCTTTCTGTAAAACCAGTTTTTGAAAGATTTTCAGGTCCCCCAAATTCTGTTATGTAAATTAATGGAGTCATGTAAATTCTTCCTATACTCCCTGAACAGATGTTTGAGAGGAGCATGTCAAAGAAACAGAAGATACAGTACTGATACTTCAAGGTAAAAAAAATACATACATTTGCTTTAAGACGTGCTACAATGTATGAAATTCATTGCAGTAGCCTAGATAAAATATTGAAGCAGTGCTCATCTGCAAACAAATGATGCTAGTATGATTGACTACACTGAAATGTAGCTAAGCATTATAAGAACTTTTTTTTTAAATGAAGTGGCATTAATATAAATGGAAATGATAATAGCTTTCTTTCTGTGTATTGCAGACTTCCTTTATTTTATTTATTTATTGTATATGTGTGTATGACGGGTTCGAAAGCATTTTGGTTGCTAAGGGAGACTGTACTTCCAACCTTGAAAAAATGGGCAGTGTTATACTGAGACTGAGGTGTACTGTCTTTTCGAGGAAAACAACATACAGTAAATATCCTCTGCATATCCAAATATTTCAGCAGTTTTACAAATAAAAAGAAAAACACAAGCTGAAATGACATTTGACTCCACAGCTGTGAATAATCACAAAAAAGGCAAATCATTAGCAGAGTGAAACAATTGATTGCAGTGCTAAGAAAAAGGCCTAAGCTGCAAGAATCAATTCTGACAGCTCCACACAGAAAACGGTAATCAACATGAGAAATCTATTAAACACAAAGTGCAAAAAAACAAAATCATATCCACGAGTTCCATCTTGGATACTGCCGAGCATCGCAAAGCAAATATTTAGCTCAGGCACTGTGAGTGTGGGCAAGCCTTATTGAGGGGTCTCATTGTTTCACGGTCACATGATATTCTGTTTGCAGTAGGCAGTGGAGTTCAGGGCTTGGTACAGGCAGGGTTGGGATGGGAGGACAGAAGCTCGCTTGACAAAGATTTGGACTTTACCCAGCACCAGCTGCCAGCTCCAAAACGCTCCAAATGTCTGTGACAGCCTGTGGCATTTGAAATCAACCACTCTGATTTTGGCTGTCCAAATTTTTATTTTAGCAAACTGTGAGGACTTTTTTATGAAAAGGACAGAACACTACTTTTGTTGGGAGTGGGCTATTACTTGAGGGTGACGCTGTCGTCAAGTAGTTGTGCGTTTCTTGAAATATTAAGGAATTTCCAAATAATTTGGACACCCTATCAAATGTGGACCACTCAAAGAGTGACAATTTTGTGCAACAGTACTGTGACCTTTTACCAATAGGTGGTGGTAAGTGATGGTCTTTCTACAGCAACAAAGTTGTCAAAAAACAGTGTGGGAACACAGTAGTATATGTCCGAATTCATAGTATTTATACTATCAAGGGCTTTCCTCTGAGGAGGCAAGGGAGGGAGGCAGTGCCTACAGGATAAGAAACATGTATAATATATATATATATATATACTGTATATATACCATAGACTGTAAAAAAAAATGGACGTAGTGTCCGTGACGTCACTCGTTGGTTTCTGAAGCGCGTTTTTGAAGCCT
>JAUMHR010000060.1:9646034-9662750 GCA_032361145.1 Enteromius fasciolatus | reverse complement strand
GATTCTGAGTTTCGTTAAAATATCCTTCACAGACTCATGAGTACAGATATCTGTACAGGTATCATCTTTTTACTGAAGCTCATCCATTGATTTCTTTTTTTTTTTCCCACGTTCATTCCACTCTCAGATTGTTGCTATGTCGTGAGATCCGCAAACCTCTTTGCAATTTGTTCCTCTGTCAGGCACAACCTAACTGCCTCCCTTGTGTGTTTCCCTTTGCAGTTTCTCTTTGAGAGGGTGGAGGGAGTTGCCAGGGCCACCATCATCGATCTAGATGCCCATCAGGTGAGCAGTCCTTTTCCAACTCCACTCTGTCAGTCAATGGAATTGACACCGTAGACGAGATAATACCCCCTTTTTGAAGGCAAAATCAATAACTCTGCACTCTGATTACTTATATGCAACAGCTTTGACTCTTCTGCAGCTGAAACATGCTTTCTTCTGTTGTCATGACTCCGTTAGTGTTGGCTGTTGAGTGTGTCATTAGGAGGATTGCCATAGCAATCACTACTCGATAGCAATGTTACTTTTTTGGGCTGTCAAGTGTGTTATGATATTGTACATGCTCTTATAGTGTGTAATGAGGTAATAGCTTTTTCTGCATAGTTCTTTTACCAACTTGCAAGAAGTTGTTTTAGCCCCCCTTTTTTTTGACTCTTAGAATTAAACAGATTTTTTTTTTCTGTGTATATATATATATATATATATATATATATATATACTGCTCCAAATAGATTTTGTTGATGTAGACTTCCATTTAAAAGTTTGGGTTTATTCATATATATGTATATTCTTTCTAATACATTTCGATTTGATTTTTTGAGCTCAAAATTAGCATATTAGAATGATTTCTGAATAATCATATCATGTCACACTGAAGACTGAAGTAATGACTGCTAAAAATGTAGCTTCACATCACATGAATGTTTAATTTTTAAGTATATTAAAATATGCAATGAAGTTGTAATTGCAATAATATTTTACAATATTGTGATATTTCTGACACTTGCAGTATCTCTGGTGTCAAAAGATCTAGAAAAAAATGTATTTTGCATGATATTAGAGACTAGATCTGAATATTGAAAGAAGCCACTCTGTTGGTCTTAGCAGCAGTAGAATATGTCATATCCAATGCAGTGCTGAGATGGTAAATTAGCCCACTCATTAATAAAATATGTCTCTTCTTTAATCATTCTCACTAAATTACAGGTTATCCTTAACCGAGAGTGTACACGTCTCATGGGAGTCCAGTCATTGATTTTTTTTTTTCTTGTCATCTTGATATTTGCTTGGTCACAAGTGTGTTTATAGGCTGACTTACAAACTAATTAACACCAAAGCAGCTAAGCACTTGTGACCAGTGTGATCTAGCTTCTCTCTGTGGACATTGGGGACAGTGAAGGAGAGCAGAAAATATTTGGTTTGACGTCATGTTCATCCGAGCGAGAGGAGAGCTGGATGAAGCGAAAGGGACAAGGAAGTGCTTGATGAGATAACAGAATGAAAAAGATAGCTGTCTCACATCCAAGGACTGTGAGGTAAAGAGTTGAATCGAGAAGCTTTAAATGGGCAATCAGCTACAAAGCGTTTCAGATGACAGCTGTCACACTCATCACTTCTGCGACATTCATAATTCTTTATGTTGTCAGGTTTTCAGTGAGTTAAGGTTGATGCTACATAGTTTTTTCAAGATTATTTAAATCAAAAAAGCAAAATATATAATGTTTCCATCATATTTTGTACGTTATGCTGAAAAATTGCTTTTTTTCTTCTGTCAATTAGTCCACTTGAGCCCTGTCCCATTTGTACAATCGAGCAGAGTAGGTGTAGAAATATTCATAGTCATAATTAGTGATAAACTCTTCTATATCTTGTATAGAATGTTAAATCAGATGATATTTGGTTGTTTTGAGACTGTCAACCTCTAATTTGTGTTCGTTTCAGGTCTGTTGATAATGATTCACAACTTTTTCTCCAAACTTACAATACTCATCATGTGCACCAGCCATTTCAGTCGAATTCCAGTCTTAACACATCATATCCTTCCTTTAATTAGAGTAAATCAACATGTACACCTTAAATTTGCAGTTTATTGCGCTCTCCTTCTTAATGAGTCACCTCCTCTACTAATTAGACCAGCCAATTAATTAAGTTCTCATGGACACTGGCGTTGTTGTTCCTGATCATTTTGGTGCTACAGTAGCACATAAAACTGGCATAAGCAGTTTCAAGTGTGGCTTGATTGTAATTATAGTCTTTTGCTCATCGACTAAGCCAACAAGATCAGATCAATACCATTGCTGGGTGAATAATTCATGGACGGCCACAAGCAGAACAAAGGTGGGAATCTTCATGTTGGCATATAAATGTGCCTGAAAGCGCTGTCTCAGCTGGGTTTAAAGGCTGTGAAAATATCGAAAGGGGAGACGTTGGCGTTAAAGCTCCAATTAAAGGCTTAAAGTTATGACATGTAATGGCGACAACAGTTGCATATATGAATTCATAAGTGTTTGCTAATAACCAGGATTATGTGCACAATGAGATGACATCAGATCAGAGTACTAAAAGTAGTAGTGGAATGTTTCATACTCAACAATGGCTTTTTAATTAATGATTTTAAATACCCCTTTGTCCTTGGAGTGTTACAAGCTGTTCATTCTTGTATAAGATCCGTAAAGTTGCAAAGACAAAGTCTCAAACCCAAAAAGGGTTTATTTACTATTATATTGTGTATTCGTCAATTTCCAAGACCTACCTGCAGGCCTTATTTTGCTGCAGCATTTATCAGTCAATATGACTATTGGGATTTACAAATGAATCCAAGCATCTCTTAGCATCTTTCTGATTCTGTTTTTATAGTAAAGATAACACACAGTAATACCGCTCTAACTGCCTGTAGCAAACTAAAGTGGGTGAATCTACATGAAAACAAAGAAATGGCCCATCTGACATTTCCAGCATGTGCTTATATTAGTAAACAAGCCGTTGGGCATTCCACTTCTGAGGTGATTGCAGACTTGATCTCTGATGCAGAAATACTGTAGCCTACCTTCCGTCCTCTGGTTTTATAATAGCAGTCAGATAAAATTACCGTTCTTTAACAGTTCACCTCTTCTAGAGACCATCACTGCATGTTCAGCAATCACTCCTGTATATATTATTAATGTAAGCTGCCTGTTAGATTTCAGAGGACCACACTCAAAATTGCTACATGGATATCTTTTTGCCAGCAGCAAGGTTTTGCTGCTTGAGTGCACAGATGGTGCAGACAGGAGAATGTGAATGTGTCCCTAACGCGTGGTTCATAGTCTCGTAATTGGCTAACGGTTGCTGTGAGCAGAGAGACAGGGCTGTTTTGGAATAAGAGGCTGGAGTTGTACACAGGAGTTGTGGGCCTTGCAGCAGTTTTAAATTAAAAGTGACAATAGCCAGACGCTGTACATGACAGATGAGCAGGATGGAATGAAAAGAGATGGAAATGTTATGTCTTCAGAACACAGAGCTCAACACTTAGCAGAGGAGAGCTACGGAAAAGCTCATCTTCGCATCTCTCGCTGTCAGTCATGCTCTATTTCAAAAACAAAAGCAGTTGCACTCACAGTGGACACATGTAATACACTGTATTATAGTAACTATTGTTGACAAACTGTTTCGAGATTCGAGAGTGAGTCAACAGTTTTGTAAAATACATGAAATACAAGTTGGGAAATACATATCTTTTCACCCAGAGTTTCCTGTCGTCTGTGTTTATGGGATACAATGCAAAACAAATTATTTTATTTTTGTTGTTTTCCTACAAAATGTCCCTCAAAAAAGTATTTATATTTTACTTAATATTATTATTATTATTATTACTATCATCATCATTATTATTAAGGGTGGAATGGACACTGGGGGTGATTTTGAATTTTGATCATTTTGAAGATAATAATATTATAAACAAAATAATAATACAACTATTTTCTAATTATTGTTAAAATTACACATCATTACTTCCTAACAAACATACTTGATTTATGATTTATTCTTTGAATTGAGGATGCGTGTATATATATATATATATATAGCCTATATATTACATTTTATTTTTATTTTTTTTATGGAAAATGAGTCAAAATGCTTTCCACACATTTAAACCCTTAATATTCTGAATTATTGAAACTGTATAAAAATAGTAGGGTAAATTCAGCTCACTGTAACACATTCAGCTGAATTAAAATCCATTGTGTAGAGTTCAGCAGATTTTCATAACTATATATTTATTATATTTAATGCACTGTAGTTAGTGAAACCAGTTGCGACATAATCTTGTTGTAGTTATTAGTCCAAAACCTCCTGGTCCACATAATGAACTTACATTTGCTCTTTGATGCATATTGCAGGGAAACGGCCATGAGCGGGATTTCCTGGAAGACAGACGCGTTTACATAATGGATGTCTATAATCGCCACATCTATCCAGGAGATGGATATGCAAAGAGTGAGTTAATGTGCATTTGAGTGTGTAAATGGGGATTTGAAGTGATCCTGATTATGTAAAGATATCTGTCCCACAGTGATACGAAAAGCCGAAGCACTTTGGATCATGGTTATCTGACTAATTTAGCCTGGACATGCTCTGTATTTGCATATCTATACAAATTCACGCCTACACACACTCACAAATAATGCATACCCGTGTGAAGGCAGAAAGAATGCGTGTTGGCCTTCTGACAGTTAGAGCTTTTGCTCTCCTACAGGGGGCAGTGTCCTGCAACCCTCATGCTACTGTACTTGTACTGCATGCTTTTATCTTTTTTCATCATACATTAACCCCCTTCTTTATATAAAATATTAAGAAGAGTTTGCATGCAAACAAACAGTGATATATATATATATATATATCATTTTTTTTCTCTCTTACATCTTTATGTATCTTCTTACAAATATTTTCTCTACATCTACATTCCAGCATCTATAATCCATCAGCAATCTATAAAAAAATTGAATTCTTGTATTGTTATTGTATCTATTGTATTTTATTGTAAGAAATTTTGTACAGTACAGTAAATTGTCGTTGTCGTTGCACTGATATTTCCTTCAGGAAGTGTTTTGATTGATATGTTGGATATCAAAGAAACAGCTCACAGTGGTTTGAAGGAATGACTGACAACACGCTTCAAGTGGCACCGATACGGTCACATTATATTCTTCGTCAATTAACGCATCCGTTATCTGCACTCTTTTAATTCGCTCTGTCAAACATTTGAGTAGGAGTGACAGAAATATTGCTGTTCTGTTCAGCTTCAATGCTCACTGTGACAACTTGTCAAACCTGAGATGATTTCATTAATGCATTTACATACCCTAACCAGCTAAACATAAAGTTTTATAAGCATATAATATTCTGACTTAAACCCCTCGCTCTATTGAAGGCACATCCTGGCTTCTCATGATAAGTTTTACATGGCCTTATTTTCTTACAAATTTTCTTTTTTTTTTTTTTCCAAGCCGTTTTCCTTCTGTGACTTCTCAGTAGGTTCAAAAGAGAATGTACCACCATTTTCTGACTCTGTGTATTTGCAGTCCTCTCATCTGCTTGGAAAGGCACAAGAGACTAATTAGGTCTTAAAAGCCTCAGAGAAGGCAAGGTATTGTGCTCTATTTGCCTTTAAAGCAGACTTAAATCTTGCATTAGTTTTTACCTTTTTAAAGTAAATAGTTACTTCTTCTCGGTTACATCCACTGCAAATTTGGTGAAAAGAAAGCCAGAAAAATCCTTTGTGGCTTTCCCCCCAGATTTTAGAATTTATGTATTTATTTTATTTATTATTTTTGTTTAAGTGGGTGCAACTTAAAGGGCTATTCCATCCCGAAAATTATATATATAACAATAAATATATACAGTGTATATATATATATATATATATATAAATATACTCGCTCTCATACTCTCATACACTCTCAAATAGTTTGTTAGTTTATTAATTGCAGACTGTCATGGCTGCTCTTTTTTCATATAGTGTAAGTGAATGGTGACCAAGCAGTTTTAATTGACTTAAAATTTAAAAATGGTTTTAGAATTTAGCACAAAAGACAATTTTGCCTACCTTGCTCCCCATTTACTTTCATTGTATTGAAGAGAGAACATAAAGGGATACAGGAAAATAACAGGATGTGAATTTTTGGGCGAGCTAACCATTTTAATAGGTTTCTTTGTCCAGTATTTGAGTGAAACTGCTTTGAATTGTGGTTATCTATTCTGTTTGCTGACATTTTACCTTTCTTTTTCTTCGTCCGCATTTAAGGGGATGAAACCTAATTTGGTCTTCATTTCTGACCTCAGGGGCGATTAAACGAAAAGTGGAGCTGGAATGGGGCACAGAAGACATGGAGTATTTACAGAAAGTGGAGCTCCATTCAGAAGGGGCGCTGAATGAAATACGGCCTGACATCATTATATACAACGCAGGCACGGACATTCTTGATGGAGACCCTCTTGGAGGGCTGGCTATATCCCCACAGGTACAGATGTCAATCATTCTTTCTTTCAGTCTATTGTATCAGATCTGAGATGCACTGCTTGAACTCTGCAGGGTGCCTGGTCAATAAACTTCTGTATCAATTATTCAGGATGAATGGGCAGTAGTGCTGAAAACGTCTTCATTTTGAAGATTTGGAGGGAGATTAGAAGACCTTTTATTAAAATCATATATCATACTGTATTAATGGTGACAGTGTTTGATATGCCTGCACATGAAGTTACCCTATGCCATTGTGACCTATTATGCCTCATAAATCAAATGCTATCAGCAAGAATATGTACTTTTATATTTTACTTGCACACAGTGTTGGGCACGTTACTAGTTGTTACTAGTTACTTCTCACAAAAAAAGTTATGGAGTTGTAATATAAGTTATTAATCAATATAAAAGTAACAAATTACCAGGGAAAGTAACTATTTAAATATGTCAAATAACATGGATGTCCACAAAATAAATGTCAAATGAATGAAAAGGACACAAAATAGAATAAATAATTATTAAAAAAAATATTATACACTAATCTACACTATATTTAATGTTTCTGTGGGACATTGTGAGAGACACCTATCAAATTCAATATATTATTGTAAATATTATCTCTCCATGGACGATGATAGAGCTTTAGTAATTAGCATAACTATGAATTTATATTTGTTGACTGTACTTAGGACTGGTAGTGGTGCTTAAGATATTGTTTGTCATTTTAGCGTCTCTATAAAAATGGGGGAAAACAACAAATAATTGTGAATACACACGATACTGTAATGCTACGAATTCTACTACTAATAAAGCACACTAGGTTTAAGGAGTTGCTGGTTTCGTGAATATTACTCATGTTATCTGCGTTCGCTCAAATTGATATGCTGAAATTAAAACATGGACGACTATAGGTGAGCGCCAGCCAATGACATTGTTGTTAGCGCATTAGTCCCACCCCCACTACCAGAGAAACTGGCATTTCTTGAAAGCCGAAGAATTCCAAAGGAACTCCGTTAATTTGACAGGAACATACAACAAAGAATATACTTTATATGTAGAGTGTCAATTCTAGCTCTGTAACTTTCTTTGCATGTGTGAGTCAAAGCATCTGCAACCCTTCTTGATGTTAATGTTGCATCAAATACAGATACATTACACTGTGCCAATAGGTTAATAATAGGCATGCTGACAAGCAACTAACTAATAGTAAGAATTGGTCATTAAAGTGTTCCCTAGATTACCTAAATTAAATAATCTATGAAACAATATATATTTACTTCAGAAAGTGAATTGCACATTAAGATTTGTTTTTCAGATATGTTTTTCTCACCCCATTGACTTGATTGATTTATGCTGAAGTTGGAAAATAAACCAGTTACCCTTATTTTACTTATTTTAACTCCTTTAGGAAAGACACCAAAAACATTAGCTTGCTATTTAAACCAATTAATTTGCAATTTCTCAAATGTGCCATTTTTATTTAACTAATTTCAGATTCTCTCCCCTTTTTCAGGGTATCATAAAGAGAGATGAGATCATCTTCAGGGCAGCTCGGCGACGAGGAATCCCCATCCTTATGGTGACGTCAGGGGGCTACCAGAAGAAAACCGCCCGCATCATTGCTGACTCCATCCTGAATCTTCACAGAGAGGGTTTGATTGGTAAAGAGGCTGTAGAGGGTGCGGGACCCTCACATGTGCCGCTCATGATGAGCAAATCTGTGTCATCAGGGGCCACGTTCAGTGCCATTTAAACTCTCCTAACCTTGGACCTTGTCAAGTGTGTCAAACACACTGCTCATTTATCTAATGCAATGTTAATCTAATCTAATATATAATGTTCTGGTCAGGTTTGTTGGTTTGGACCGAGATTGACTCAGGATAGTTTTCGTAGTTCATCGATCTGAACTGTTTAATTTGTATGTTGCACTTTTTTGTGATAGTGAAATTTTGAAATTGGATAATATTTAGTTTTATTTTTTCATTACTTATTAAGGGTATTTTATGCAATGCTTGTTTGCACATTCAATTTTTAAAGGGATAGTTGACCCAAAAATATATTCTGTCACCATTTGCTCACACTAATTCTAAATCCAATCAGGTTTATTATATGGAAAAGAACATTTAACATTTTGTGTCCCACAATAGAAAGACAATATGGGTTTGGAATGGCAGAATTTTTTATTGTTGGGTAAATCTTTTTAATTAGTGCCCACCAGTTGGGCATTAGAAGGGAATGAATTTCAAAACAAGTCTAAGGGATACTGTACATTATGAAACAATTTTGGATGCATTACAGATTCCTCACTGCTCCACTATAACGCCTTAAATTATTCTGTGACATTAAATGGAAGTTGCTCTTAAGACGTGCTTTTGTGACCAGTTGGTTTTAGCAGCACGCAGGAATTCTCATTTGTGTGCATCAGCAGGTGGACCACTGTCAGGCTGAGTGCTTTCTATCATATTACGCCTGGCAGGCTTTTGAAATGTCTTCAGGCTGAGGCTGGGGCTCTCTCTATTAGGAAATGAAACTCTCATTGGAGAATCTGAGAGACACTGCAGTTAGTTACCAGTGACAGTTCTAAAGCCGTGATCTTGTCTTCCTCGATTTAATAAAAAAAATTCTGTCATCTAGAGAATAAATAAGAGATAATGACGCTAGTTTCTTTTTTTGTTCGGATTGTAGATTCTAGTTTGAAATCTAGATTCTCAGTTTTTGTTTTGTGATTTTATTTTTAGACATCAAGTGTAGGACAGTCTATCATTCATAGATTTACCAGTGAATTTGTCACTTTTTTGGCATTATAAGCATTTGAGATCATTTAAAGATATGATTTACCCCCCCACCCCCTGCTTCAATAAATCTGCTTCAATTTATCTTGTGCAATATGACTATTTAGGCCATGAAGGAAAGTAATATGAGATGGCAAAAAAGAAAAATGACATATCGATGCTTTTGTGATCACTAACAAGCCTGGTAATAATATAATAATGTATAGAAATAATATGAAGCAGGAGGGAAAAAAACTATACTTTCAGTAATGTAAGTGAATGTAAAGTTTCTTGGGGTAATGTTTTGCAAATAAGTAAAGTTTCTTCGAAGGTTTTGCAAGCAGGCATGTTGTTTCTCTTGCAACGCAAATTTTTTTTCATGTGGGAACACAAAAGTTTTGTAATTGAACATTAAATACACATAAGTTCTTTGCGTCTTATATTAATATAATATTTAATATATTATATATTAAATATATAATATATTAATATATTATATAAGTATCTACTTAAGAAAAAATAATAACGAGGGTGAGTAAATGAACTTGTCTTTTAATTAGTTTTTTTTCAAGCTCAAGCCTGATATTCAGAGGGTTGTCTTAGCTAGTTAGGAGTTTTGTGGTAGGCATTTATCCTCAGGTTGCAGGGGTAATAGTTATGGCTCTGGTATGTAGCGGCATTGTGAGAAATTTGTAGAAACTAATTAATCTGACCTTGTCCTTAAAGATTTGTTGGGAGGTGTTAGTGGACCTCCAGACCTTTCTGCACTAAATTACTCGTAGAACACAGAATAACGTAAAAACATTGTTCTGTTCCTTTGAGCACCTTAACCACCCCTACACAGCAAAATTGCATGAGCCAAGACTTATATTTCTGCGTGGCTCATGGCAGATAAGGGCTGCATCCAAAATCACATACTCTCTAAATAGGTGATTCTTTTGAATAAGTCATTACTTAGCAACAATTAAATAACTAGTAGTAGAATATATATGTAGTCTGAATGTCATCAAGGCAGTATTGGTGTACTGTTTATGAATACTCTGAATTTGGACACACACTGTTTTCCTACTGTTTGCCATTTCGGATGCAGCCAAAATCTCTAATTGTACCGAAACTACACGCATCATGTTTAACAATGAAATAACATGTAATTTTTAAAACCTGGTGAAATAATACTAAAATTATTGTTATTTATTTTGTGATTTGTTTACAGTGATATCTCCCATTCCAGTTATGGGTTTAAAACTTACTGTAGGTTATAAAAGTAAAGAGAGAAGAGCACTAAATTAGTTAACTCTTTTGGGAATGGCACAATTTGAGCATTATTAATGTTTTTTAGGTCTTGGGTTGAGGTTATGAGTCTCATATTGCTCTCGGGTGCTGGAGGGATCTTGGTAATGGACACTAATGAGTGTAGTAGGGCTCTTTCGTTCCTTTCCTTTCTTTTTCTCTTTAATGAAAGGCGTCAAAAGGATGTGTATGGAGGTCACTTGAAAGACGTGAACCCTTTAGGTCTAGCTAGCAGTTTAATGGATCCGCACATAAAAAGGCCCACCGTGGTCCTGCTTGAACAAATGACTTTCTGATAAGTATTTCGTGTGCGTAAATCTAAATGGGATTTCAAACTTGCCCACTACATTTAATGTTTTGTTTCGGTTGATAACCTTATGTACACATTGAACACTAAGGGCCGGTTTCCCGCATAGAAATAAGACTAAGCCAGGACCAGACCTTTGCCAATTTAGGACATTAAGAATTTTTAGAAACCTGTCTCACAAAAAGGCATTATCTGTAAGCATTTTAAGACCAAACAATGGCAATAATGTATTTTAAGATATCTCAGTGCAAGCCCTTTCCAGTTTAGACAGCTCTTAACATTTATTTTAATCTAGGACTAGTCTTAAACCCTGTTCGGGAAACTGCCCCTAAACATCTTATGCTCTTGTTGTGGTTTGTGCTACTTTCAGAAACATTTAGATTCATTAATACCTTTGTCTTTAATTATTTTTGATATAAAATGACTTCAAACTTAATTGGTATTTATTAATCGCATCTATATGTATCTATTTTAAACTGTTTTCATGTATGAAATACTTTATTACTTGGGTGACACACCTTTATACAAGTCTGTATGGTGCTTTGTTAACATCTAACAAACGTGCCAAATGTCTTCATGATGGGGTTGTTGTGTTGTTTTGTACCTGATCACTTTTTATTTGATGCCATTTCCATGTAAGAACAGGGAAAATAAATCAAGTCTTACAATGCAATTACAGAAGACCTCATGTTTATCGTATACTGTATCTTTTAACACTTCATATGATTTATATGACTTTATTCCATCAGCATGACATCTTCAAACACCTGCTGTTTTATTGTTCGAAAGCCTCGCCACAACTGGAGAAGATTAATGTTGAAAGCTAGTGCTGAGCGGCGGGAAAAATGCGCTGTATTATTCATCATCTTTGCTTTCAGTCTCTTTTGTAGTGTGTTTGTTTTGCAATGGAAAAGCAGATATTCTGATCTATTCATACTGATGTTTCAGCATGTATGTTTCCAGGCAATCAAACCTATGACCTTGGCGTTGCGAGTGCCAGTTGAGCTGAATGCCCATGACGTGGATATGCTTTCAAAGGTGAATGATTTGCAGCCATTTATTCTACTTGATACAACTTTTTTTCCAATCTAAAAGCCAAAACCTACACCCACTTCGGGGAGTTTTCTTGTATGCCAACCGTGTCTATGTCCCTCCCGTACTCCACCCTCCAATGATGTCAAGAGTTATTTCAGGAGGTGCCTATGACTCAGCGATCAAACGTGCAGGGCCCACTGACGTCATGTGAGCTGTCCGTCTGAGAGCTACAAAAGCAGCTCAGATGTCTTTATCCAGACACCCCATCGCCCTGTTTTACTGGCCCTCATTAACTGCTGCTATGCCCTGTTTACATAGTCTGAGGTAATGAGTATGGGTCTCTTTTTCCTTATTCTTCAGCCTGATTAAGGACTTTCTCGTCGTACTTTGAAGGAGAGATGCTAGAGTGGTCTTGACTCATTTAGGCATGGCTATGGGGAAGCTATGAATCCTTGAGATTGCTTTTAAGTGGCGTTGAACGAAAATGCAATGTTGTTGGAAACTGAATATTTCATACCGAGTGCCTGGCGGGACTGTGCAGTCGCATGTGTCTGCCTGCCTTTATTGATTTATTTTAATACATTTCATTTATAAACATAGTTTAGTTTAGTTTTCACCTTTCGGTCTCTCTTGACTTGAACTTGATTATATACAGTTGTTGAATTGAATTGAAAAACAACCTACAATCTGTTGAATTCTCAGAGGGCTGTTTAGCTCCATGTGAAGCGTTTTAACATTGTAAATGCACTCTCAGGAGGAAGTTTTACTGAAATTAAGCGGTGAGAGATGTTTTATCTCAAGAATGTGTTGAGGACATGATCAAATTCCATGTGTTGGCAAATAAAGGATCTGTTCACCTAAAATGTTTTAATTGAGATATGTGGTGGAATGTCCAAGCTGATTTTCATACAGTGAAAGCAGATGGTGTTTTTACTGCCATGCCCCAATAAGGACAAAAAAATACTTGTTCATAGTCTGTGTGTTAAACTCATGTAGTCTTGAAAAACATTTCACCAGGTTCATTGATTGATGCTCTGTCC
Source organism: Enteromius fasciolatus (assembly GCA_032361145.1). Lineage (NCBI taxonomy): Eukaryota > Metazoa > Chordata > Actinopteri > Cypriniformes > Cyprinidae > Enteromius > Enteromius fasciolatus. Next base: position 9,649,805 of record JAUMHR010000060.1, on the reverse strand, counting down.
GTCATGACCAGTCGCAAAGTGACATGATAGCTACCACAGAGGGAAAAATTATCATTCATCCTTTGAATAAAGTAACTTTAAGGTATAGTTCACCCAAAAATTAAAATGATCCTGTCTTTTACTTACCTATAGGTGTATGTGACTTTCTTCTTTCAGATGAATCCAGTCGGAGTTGGCTAGACTCCTCCAAGCCTTTGAGTGGGAAACTGGTGATAGCTGTTACACTTTGAAAGACGTTCAGTAAAACCTGTACGTACCTTACGTGGCTCCGGTGGGTGAATAAAGTCCCCCCTGTGGCGAATCCATGACTTTTTGTACGATAAATATCCATTTTCCAAACTTAATAAGCCTTTTCCTTTTTATAAATCACAATCCATTTTCTTTGTGGAAAACTCAGATCTTTTGTTTTTCACAACAGTAAAGAAAATGGCAGTGGGATAGAATGACATCAAGGTGAGTCAGTAAACTAAATACAAAGTTTTGGGTATGAACTATGCTTTCAATATTATAAATCCACCCTTCTCTGATTCAGAATCTTACTCTCCGACTCACAATATCAAGAGGAGATGCAAAGCCAAAATTGTAGCGAGATGTTAACTCGGCCAAAAGTGCACAGCCCACTCTTCAGACGAACTGAGGTGGGAGATCTCCGCACTCGGCCAATTTAACACCTGACCACCATCCATTTCCCACATAGGACGAGATGACACTGTTAAGGAAGGCCACTCTTTTTCCCATGTTACTCTCTGCAGGCTGGATCAGCTCATCCACTGGTATAATGGCTAACACCCATTGAGCTGTGCATATCGTAAAGGCAATTCAATATAGATGGAAATGAGATTAGACTGTGTTATTAGACCGCACTTTTCCAGTTTGGCTAAGGCAGCGGGTGCCCTGTTACTATTCAAAGCTATTCTGCAGATTTGTCTGAGGGGAGCAGGTGCATAAGTTATTGTGTGCATTCAATCTCTTGTTTGAGGTAAACACATTCGTAGGGAAATATTTTTGAGACGGAATTAATTTTCAATTGCATTCTGAAGTGTGCCCATTCATTAAAGTGCTGTCAGTCATTTTAAAAGACATTTCTTGAGCTTTTTGCCCATGCTAAAATTTAAATCAAAAGAGTGCCACTTCAAAATAAAGAAATTAGTTAGCTGTGTATTCAAATAGGCTGTATTTTAAAATAGAATTTATTCCTTCGAAAGCAAAGCTGTGTTTTCTGCAGCAATTACCTCAATTTTCAGTGTCACGTGATCCTTCAGAAATCATTCTAACATGCTGATTTTTCAGTATTCTTCTGTAAATGAAGGCTGACTTTTACATTATAAATGCCTTTACTGTCACTTGATCAATTTAATGCATCCTTTCCAGATAAATGTATTTAATTATTTTTTTAAAACCATAATGACCCCAAGCATTTGCGAAGTATTGTACTGTATAAGCTTTTCAAAGTGACTAAAAATAGATATTTAAAAGTATTTTTTGTTGAGCAAATGTTCAGCAGATTTGAGCAAAGTATTAGCAAATATTCACATTTTTTCAGTCATTTTTATCTCATTTACATTTAAATTTCAAGTTTCAAATATGTATTTTTTTTTTTTTTTTTTCATTTTCAATTTACATATTTCCTCTATAAAATTGTGAATTGATTCCACAATCTAGAACCCATTGATCATTTACATTTTTTTTAAATGATCAAGTATTGCAGTGACAGAAGTCTGTTTAGTTTATGTTTATCCTTCTCTCCTGTGGACTGACATCTGTGTTTATAGGGTGTGATCCTGGGCTGGTCGTTGCAGATTGATGTCAAAGTGATTGTAACAGCTGGGGCTTCTAAACCGGGCTTGACGCCAGCTCTCACACATCAGCTCTCAAAAGACAGTCCATCACCCTTGATAAGTGGCACCTGGATGAGACCTGGAGTGCAGACTCTCAGTCTGCGAGAGCTATTATTAAAATCCCGTCAGGGGGACATTCCTGTTGGCCAACAATGTGACGGTACCTTATTTTCTCCCACATGTCCACAAGTTTTTCTTGTTCTAGCATCACCGCACCCGCAGGACGCATCTTAGTTTTGTGCCAGTGCTGCTGACATAACTCTGGTTCTTTGATAGCACATCATTTTGACTTGTTTGACGTCAAATGGCAGCAGGGAAAGAGCTAGTAAACCAGAATCCTGAATGCTTTTAAATGACTAATGGACGCAACCTTCCAAGTGATTTATTTTGAAGGTGTTGTCATGCAGTTGTAATTCTGACATCAGATCTGTTGTTGCTTCAGGGCCAGCTGAAATATCCTGCTTGCATTTGTATCGTGGGGTTTGCTTTCCAGCTGTTTTGAGGAAGCTACTTCAAAACTGGGATACCTAGCTACAACATAATTCACATACAGTATAGCTGCTATTTTGAAGAAAGTAGTTGGGCAAAAATATCCATCATTTTGTGAAACACTTTCAAACAGTTTATAATTTCCACATCCCAACTTGTAATAAAAACTTAGCACCATAGTGAACTACTATATTTTCGTGACCTCTTTTAGCGATTAACCTTTTCCAGCAAAGTCCCAACTCACAGATTCTATACATTGTGCTGCACAAAATCTAAAAAATGATGTGCAAGTTCTATCTAAGTGTTCCTGTCGCTGTCTCGGCTGGAAGAGCTCTCAGCAGCTGCTCATTTTAGACTGTAATCAAATGCCTTTTAGTTAACACTCTCCCCCTCTCCTCACAATGTCTCATTGAAAGGCGAGTGAAGTACATTGAATGCTGGAGATTTCAAGTATGCTGGATACATGATATTGTCTTAGCATTTTCTGATGCAAGCATCTTCAATCTATGCACTCTTTTTTAATAAAGTGGCCATTATAAAGAAGAAGAGAAATGTGATTCCAAGATGTGTAGAGCTTAGCCAGTCAAAAAAAAGGGACATATACATGTTGGTGTCTTAAAGGTCCAATACCCATTTAGACACCGACTGTAAGACTGTTTTTTTTTAGAGTTGGAATAAATAGTTAATAAATAGATGATGGCTGTTATTGATGCCAACAGACAAACATGGGGGAAATCTTTAAATGTTGTTTGGTGCCAATTAGATTCCAAAACATACATTATGTTAACTTTGCAATAGACCAGTTATTAATGGTTAGGTATATTTTGATGTTTTCAAAAGACATGGCTGATTGGAAACCCGTTTGAAAAGAATTAAAAGAAAATGGTTTGAACTAGTCTCAGCAGGTTATATTTGGGTGTTATATCTCTTTCACCACTGTCCCTCATATATACAGTATATGTGAATTCAAAGGACGGTTACAAACAAAGTGGATCAGAGAGATCCTCTTGAAAGGAAACCCTAGTCCATGTTTTTCAACATCATCATAGTGCTTTCCAGCAGTGACCATTTCCATTAGCGAGACTATGATGGTGAAACCTTGCTCTGCTCTGCCTTCATTCTGTCTCTTTCCCTTTCTTGAACTCTGTATGTATCCACTTAGCTCTCAAAAAGTGTGGAGAAGAGAACTTAGGAAGGAGAAAAGCAGGATCAAATCATCATGTGACACACGTACACTTTTTTTTTTTAAGCTTTAAGTCGCCAGCCTGCTTAGGATTGTAACGTGTTTAGCATTCGTGAGGCAGAAGCAGCTACTGGAAAATGCCTCCTGGTCTTTCAAAGCTAAAATTTTTTATCAAGAGAAGCACCACAAATTATTTACCTTTTTTGTGAGTGTGTAGATATATACTGGCTAGGCCACTCCAGAACCTTGATATGCTTCTTA
>JAUMHR010000060.1:9620396-9635735 GCA_032361145.1 Enteromius fasciolatus | reverse complement strand
TAATTAATTTATTGTTTGGGTCATATTATCAGCATAGTCAGCTGTATAGATAAAGTTACTGCATATGTAGTTGTCACTTAATATACCAATCTAATATGTGATTTCTTTCCCAGCCATTTACCTTCACAGACATACCTGAAAAACATATACTGTTGTGTAGCTTGTACGTATGTGTTTCTTTAACATTCTTGATTGAATTTGTTAGTTTAAGCGCAATATGAGTTTTCACTGTTTAGCTGTCACATGCCATTGTTTTGAATTAGTGCACTCAGAAAACTTTATATCAGACGTTTAAACTAATATCATATAAAATGCATGATTTCAGCATGATATAGATGATAATCATAACCAAACAGATGTTTTGTAGCAGAATATCTGAGGTAAGAACAGAAAAGGCACAGCCCTATTCTGAAAAAGGGGGCGGGGAGCAGAAGTTCATTTGCATTTAAAGAGACGTGCTTCCCCTCAGAATAGCAATTTTCAAAATGATATAATAAATGATCTGTGGGGTGTTTTAAACTGAAACGTCACAGACATGTCCTCAGACTTATATTGGATCTAGTCAAATGGGATATACTAGGTACCCTTTAAACTTTTTTTTTATTTAACGTTTCTCCTATTCCTTTAATACACTAGGGTTTTATTCATGTCATGATTCTATATCACAGCACTAATAAACAAAATAACATCAGATTAGCAGTAGCTAATAAGCCAGCACAACAGTTTTTAGACTACAAACACATCTAATAACATGCAATATAACTTTTATGGCACTGTGTTGATTCAGGGTCAACAGACATTCCAACATGGCATCCGGAATCATTGCCTTTGTGTTCTAAAGCACAAGAGATGCTGATTTCAAGTCCTGCATGATTTATACGTGCTATCTGCATCTCATACTGCATTCAGACATGCATATATCCAAAGCAAAACAATTCACATGCTGAGAGCCCACAGGTAAAACATGAATATTTCATGAAATCAGGAGTTGATTAAGTAGGGGCCACAATGTTCCTACTCAACGAACCATCCCTCACAAGCACAAGTGGAATCTCTCCACAGGCGTTAGTCAAAACATGAACGCAAGACATGACATTTGCCTCAGGCCTTTAGCTTGATGATCCTTCTGTGGCTTGCTAGTGTTAAAAACTGCACTTATTTTAATTTTGAGTCTCAAACCACCTCTGGCTGTCATTGCGGCATATGGAAAGAAAGTGTTTCATTGATACTCGCATTACGGAAGCTGCAGCGATAAGGTGATTTCATCAGGTAGAAATTAATGAGCTGTCATCTTAGCCTAAATGCAACAAACATCAAGATTTGCTAAATTGTTTCAGAATCTGATCATATCGATACCTTAGATCAGTGTATAGCTGCTTTTTGTCACTTAATTATTCAACCTCGTTTGTCTTTATGCGTGAGTTGGGAAAAAACATACCCCTGCCATAAAGATAAAAAAACAAAGGTAAAGTAGTTTCTTTATCAGATAAAATCTTACTCTTACTTGTTGCAGAATTTCGCCTCAAACCGGCTGGAGGCAACAGTGTTTACGTTTTATATTTCGAGCACATTCTTGTCACTTGAGGTCAATGTTAGCAGGAACGTTCTTATAAAGACGTCAAGACCATGAAACACATTTTGTGCACTCAACTGTAGTCGCTCTTACAGAAGAAACATCAGAAGCTTTCTGAAACTTCTCTCCTGAGATTCTGACCCTCAGCTTGTAATGCCATTAACAAAGCAGAGTAGAACATGTAGTTCCAGTGGCGAGTTGGACATGCTACCTAACTAATCTTACCTTACATAATTATATACAGATAAGTTTCTACACTCTTACATGAAATCAAAATTAGGGTCAAATAAGAATCTTAATGCATGGGTCATGTTATGCATAATTCATCATTTTAAGTTTGTAACGACTTTGGCTGTGTCTCATTTTGAAGTCTACGTCGGTCGTGCAGTGTATGTCATGAAGGATGCATCATTTCAGAAAAGTAATTATTATTAAATTAGCTGTAATTCTCCAAATTACTGTAATTTCTTTCTTATTTTAAATGTAATCGGAACCGAGGCAGCCTCAATGTCATATTTCGCCAATAAATGTGAATTTCAGGGCTGCTTTTGACAAGAGACACCGCTTTTAAGTGCTCAAGGTTTGGCCCCTTAACACCTGTGAGTAGATGCTGTAACTACACCTGGGATCTGGGATAAAAAAAAATAAAAATAAAAAAATCCACAGACAATCAATATTAGCAATGTCTTCTGATCTAAACACACATTTAAAAAATCCAGATTTTAAATGACTTTTTCTTTTTCTTTTGCCACTGAGATAAATGATACATTTAGACCTCCTCAAGCCACAAAGCACATCTGCTAATAGCTAAATAAATAAAATAAATGTTATACTGACCCTAAAACTTGAGAATGATTTCATCGCATGGCTGTGTGTACGGTATAGAAAAGTCAGATTTTAGAGATTTTTGTCCCATGTTTTCTGAAAGGCATCCAATGCTTATTAGCTCATTTGTTCAAATCATCATAATTGGCAAATAGGAGTGAGAAGATCAGAGGCCTGGCTGGAGTCCACTCGACCTCGTGAACACACTGAACACTCAACTCTGCAAACCAGTGTAGGCAAGACAGATGAGTGTTCTACATTTTTCCTTCTTTCATTTAGGTCTCTTTCTCCCTCTTTCATCATGTTTTGTCAAGCTGCGCTGCCCACCCAGGTCTCCCCCACCACTGTGTTGACAGATGCCTAGCTGGAACAAGAAACTGGCTTCAAACATCTTCAGAAGTAGGTTAATCATTTTCTGCTGATTAGTCATGTGCCGCTTATGTATGAAGCTAATCAATCCTGCGGTATTGTCTTCATCTCTCAACACTACTAATGAGAAAAAATTTTAATAGGCAATAAAAATTAGCCAAAATTTAAATGTAAGCGACATACACCTGGATTGCAGTGCTACTGAGTTTGTGTTCAAATATTTCATGAAATGGGAACTTTCCACACTCGCTAATGTGTGGTTTCACAGGATGTCACCAGAGCCTATGGAATATCTTCCACGGTTATAATCGGCAAAGCATGTGCATTAATAAAGTGGGGGGAAAAATGTTATGGTTATCTGAGAGGTTCCTGTCAATGTGTGCTCTTTAAACACAGGATATGTTTTTGTGTTATTTTTACCCTTCCTCTCTGCTGTTCGGTTGCTTTTGTCAGGATCATGGTTACCTGTCACATTGCTAAGAGAAGCACTCCAAAACACAGTAGTCTATACAAATGGAGACCGGCGCTGATGAAGATTGCAGAACCTCCTGCTACACCCACTTCCTTTCTCCCTCCCTTTCCATTTCTCTCTGGGCTTTCTTGGTTTTTCCCACAATTTACAAGCCCTTTAACACCACTGCATCACAAAGATAACCAACTTATTGTTAGGCCATGCCAGTGTGCTCATCACTGCACTGGGTGGTCCCTCTATATTATGGGACCTTTGGGTGACACTGTGTTTTTCCTGCAGGTTTTCATTAGAAAGACATAAAGGGGTCAATAAGAGATCAGATTTTTAAGGGAGGCAGCAGAAAACAGAACATTTATCATACATGTACATCTCTCTGCATTGAGTACAGGGATCATACACAAACAATTCATCAAGGTTCACCTTTATCCACTGCTTATATCCTTTATAATGTGCTTATTATATTAAAAATGCAGAGAGGTTCTACAGAGAGTTTAATGATCTTGTTTACATGTAGGTGCATGCAACTTAAATACACATTTTCATGAAGCAAATACACTCTGTACGTTTATTTTCTGTAAGCTTTCATTCATTTCATGCTAGTAATTTGCAGTGAAAGCGTATGAATCACTTTAATTAAAAATAGGAAAAAAATGTATTCCAGCAATGTGCAAATGCTAGTAAAATAGCAAAATTTGCTTCGTTTTGATAGACATTTTTTTTTTTTTAATGAAAAGTTTAATTTTAGTCTTTGTGTCAAAAGCTGATCCACAGATTGTTTATATAGTGAATACTGTACAGCTTGACTAGTGTAGTTTGATTCTACGATCATTTATTAAGTCGACTTTGGCCAAAATTATGAGTCGACTTACATAATACATTAATTTATCATTGAATTAAACAACACTAGTCAGGCTGTACTTTTTTGACTTACTATAAATAAACTCAGACTCATTAGTTTGAGAGTTAGACTACTGTACTGTATATACAGTGTATGTTTTTTGTTCCAAGAGAACTGTCTCATTTGTTGTTGAATCGAACTACATCGCATTTTGTTGTGGCTGTTGTTGTTGTTTAGACCGTGAAGACAGCTCAAAAGAAAGACATAGCTTATTATATTTAAGTACAGGGATTTTTTGTATCACATTAAATATGGTCAGCAAACTCATATTCGCAAGTCTCAGCAGCGTGGGAACACCACTGTTAAAAAAAGCATGTGGGAAATGCAGATAACCCATGCCTTTACTAGATTTCATAATCAATAAATTAAAATTTACACCAATACATTTTTTCTTAACATAGTATCAGACCCATCATAGCAGAGAGCTAACTGTTATTATAAACATGCAGAAATTGATTTCTATCACAGCGGCTGCAAAATTGATTTGAAAACACTATTTTATTTGTTCTCTTCTCTTCCAGAGTTTTATGATCTGTAGAATATTGCATAAGTGGATTAATCCAGGCTCAGCATTAGATGTTTACAGCAGTTCTAATAGGATTTCCAGATGCTCTCCTCCATGCTAAACAACTGGAAATGACCCGTCATATTTTGAGCCGTTTGCATTGCTGAAAGGTATTTATTTAATTTTTTTTTTTAAAGTCAAGGAAGAAGCAAGATTCAGATTCAGACATCTTCTAGACCAACTTCTAATAAAAGTTGCCTCAGATTTACAGATGCTCTCCATTTTCCAGGGATGCCAGTGTGGTATGTATTGTATTTCTATAAATCCTTTACAACCCCCCCTCCGGGGTTGTGCTATCGCTTCTTGTTGACTTTTTGAAACTGTATCTGATAAATTTCTTCTTGAGATGAAACAGGGAATCTCACTAGTATGCCTGTAAGCACGGCTGTCAAACACGGTCAGGCCCTGCAAAAACCTTTTTGATTGTTGCCCAAATCAGTATCACCAATCATCTCAATAGGCCTTCTTTGACCATTTTCTAAATGAATTCTGAATTCAGTTTTATTTCCCAACAAAACAAACTTGCACAATTTCTTGGTAAATGTCATTGCACTGAATACCCTGAATTAACTGGCACGCATAGGCTTTGTGGATGTTCATTACAGCTTTGCATTTCAGCACATTTGCTTCAAGAATTAATCCTGCGTTAATGCGCATTTAACGGTGGACCTTTTTTGCTCCAGTTGAGCAAACCAAAACAGGGTATCTAAATGCATTTGAAAGTGTGCTGATTTCACTGTCTCATCTGCCTCCTGGAGGAGTGTAGACCTGGAAAGAGAAGTATCAATTACAAGGATCAGAGAAAAACTCATTTATCTTTGCAGCAGACAGCCTGCACTGCTCTCCTAAAGCCTGGTCATTAGAGGGGCCTCATCGAATCCCTGGGTCAGAATCCTGATCAGGTCAATGCCTGAACAACATCATTTAGATCTATTCAAAGACAAGAATTCCACCACTGAAATTCCTACCAAGTGACAAATTTATGATTCCCTGCAGATAAAAGACATGGCTGTTTGAGTAAAATCTTGAAGGAAATGCTTTGCTTGGCCTCGATGGTGGAAATAATGATTTAAAAAAAGGTGTTTCCCAGACTTCCTATGCCTTATGTACAGTACCCTCAGCCCCAATAACTTACATAAATAAAAATTAAACTGACTGGTTTGTTTATTATTAAAAAAAATGTGATATCATGCAACTTGCCTAAAAATATTTACAAAGATGAAAAACCATAAAATAAACACTAGCGGTTACATTTAAACGATTTAAATAATTTCCTATTCAATTTAGTTTGTTTGTTTTTGTTTGCATGTAAATCCATAATTTTACTAATAATACTCACCTTGTGTTAAATTATCTGGCTTCTGGATGTCTTGGAAGAGTCAGGACATTAAGTTTGTATACAGTTTCCATGATGTCAAATGTTTCCATACGTCATTGTGCACTCAGAAATATGGAGTCATAATGTACTGTATCAGCTTGGAACAGTCTCTTCTTCCTGTCTGAATTTCATGGCAAAGCTGAGAATCAGATTAGGATATTGTTGGATTTCAAAGAAGACTTTGTTGAGACTCACATATCACAAAATTCTCCTGAATTTTTAAACGATGTGAATAATTTCACATTGTTCCTTTGATGATATCATTCTTTTTGATTGTTTTGGACAGGTTTCATATTAGTGAAACACAACAATACATCTGAAGCCAGTTGAGTGACCCAATGAGGTGACGTCTAATGGGCGTATACTGGTATAATAAATCATTAGAGGTTGCCAGATTTGTGTTGGTGGCTTCTTCATAAGTGTTTCAGGTGGTCTACACTTTCATTGGCTGTTTGAAAGTGCACTGCATCTCACAGCTCATTTGCATAAGATCTCCTTAACTATGTTGCATTACTGTCACTCATATCGTTTGAAATCCCAACTCTCGTTGATAATGAAGGACTTCAGCTCGCTTTGTTGCTGCAACTTGCTGAGAGCGTGAAAGCTCATTAAAACACAGTAGAAAGTAGGATGCGCATGGTGAGGGAATAATGCATGACGACATGCACATGTGTGTTTTAATTGCAAATGAATCAAGATATCAGGAAGACTGATAAACTGAGGGCCAATGAGACTGCTGCTCCTAGAAGTACATGTAAGGTCCCTTAAAACAGCATCTTGAACAGAAGACAAACTCGTCATGGTGTCGCTTTCCAAAAGACCAAAGCAGGCTTGGCTTTGAAGTGAAAACTTGAGAGCAAAAGCAACAATTTAACAAGGCAAACAAAACCAACTCCTATTTGTAGTGAGGAACTCTCTTGAGTTTGGTTTGTTTGTGGTGTAAAGAATTTCACACAAGTGTTTGAGACATCCAACTGAGCTTTACAGACCTGTATTAAAGAGTAATGCTAAGGCTGATGCTATTAAGCCTACTTGGAAATACCATTAAGAATAAAAAGCCAAGGGGTATTATTACACATGCAGTGAGTTTGTTCATATAATCACCCTCATCATAATTTTTATTTATTGCAGTTTGGGATCATGTAAGTATATTTATGTGTATTCGTGACTACATCAATTTATTGTGCTATTGTTATAATAAAATATTTGAAGCAATGTAAAATGTCTTTTTGCTAGGAGGGACATTAAATTCTAAATGCATGTATATTGTCATTTGCCTTTAGGCTAAATTTGTGCAATTTTAAGTATTCAGTAAATAACATGTCAACTTTTTTATAATAGCCTACTGTCAACGGATTGATTGTTAATGGCTAAATGAATGGGCTGCTTCAGAAAGTAGGTACCGTACGTATGGAGGTCTCCAACTTTGTCCCTCCCCTTTACACTTCTCAGCGCTCTCTGGGCTGCACTGTGTAGATAAGGCAAGTTAGTTGGCTGCAACTTCTAACCTATGGACGCACGGAAGAGCATGACTCCAGCGAGGTAAAACCTCACTTTTTAACGCTTCTTATATTGTAACATCAACAAAAGAGCGGTGCTCACATGTGTTATAAGAAATCTACGCGCTGCAAAACAAGTTTAATGTTGCAGTGGCAGACTTGTAAAGTTAGACAACATTGTGTGTAAATTGTTTTTAATGATTATTCAGTTGGTTTTACCTTTGTGCAAAAAAGCTGAAGTAAAATAGAGGTGCTGCTACTTCTGGTACTGGAGCGCGCGCTCGAGGTGTCTTTCTTATTAGCCCGTTCTCTGACAGCACTTATCATAATTTACCATGGTAACCGCGGATTTCGCCAAAATGTGCGTTATTGTTTTATGAGCGGTCATATTTCATTTATTTTCATGACAGTGTTTTCTAGTTAACTCTTTTTTTTTTCATCCGTTTTTTGGCGGAAACTGTTTGTCATAGTATTTTTTATTTGTTTTTATAAAGATGCATCTGCAAACTGTGAGGCACATGCACATGCCATCTTCTTTATAGTTAGTTTTAATTAAATTTGCCCTATTACCATTTAAAATGATAAAATACACATTTTCTATCATTTGGTTAAAAAAATAAAAATTGTTCTCATTTCTATAGACTGATAAATGCATAGTCCACCCTAAAAATTCTTTAACTTTTTGCTCTCCCTCGTGTAATTCCAAACATGACTGTGTTTCTTCTGTCTTCTAACATTTTGAAGACTAAAAGATTCCCCGTAAAAGTGTATCTAATTTTTGAAATCATATGGTGCTTATATAAGAAGCAGAGCCTAAATTCATGTTGTTGATCAATAATCTTTCCAAACAGTAAGCGTCTTAGTGAGTTAACCTTGAGAACAGATAAATCGGATTCATGAACAAATCACTCAATAAAATATATATATATTTTAGACCACTTTTACTGAAGTGGTGAATTATTGTCTTTTTAGAAGCTTGCCATCTCTACTCATCATTCATTAACATCCTTCAAATTTCACTTTTTATTTCCCGCAGAACAAAGAACATCAAGCAGGCAGACAACTCTTCCTAACTCTTTATACAGGTCATAAAACAAGACCTGTTCTTATAAATCAAAGGTAGGCTAGACCTTGCAAATGGCATGTTGGCATGTGGTAGAGACAGATACTTTGCCCAGACTTTAAGATATTAAGGTTAATGGTGTTTTTTGGAAACAATTAAAGCAGTTTCTTTCATCTGCCATGAAATCTAAACGTTCAGGGCCTCGGGACTCCAATGGTTTTCCAAAGTAAACAGAACAGTGTTTCTCAGCTGCTGAATGGAAAGCAATTCAATACAAATGGCTTACAACACTAGAAACAAGTCTTGTACTGCTGTAGTCTGCTGTAGTCATCGCTACTTACAGAAAAACACAGCTTTGCTGAATTATTTTAAATCCCCTCTATGTTTAACCCACAAAACACCTCATCAACTACAAAAATGGCTTTGTGTCTGCAGCGAATGCCTCAATTTGAGTGCTCTCGGTTGGCTTTGCTATTTTCAAATGAGAGTTCAGTATGACTTCCTTCATTACAGACCTGCGCTCACTGAGGCAAATCACAGTTGTCCCATAAATGTCAAACAAATCAGAAAAAGCAATCAAAAATAATAGAGAAATTGTATGGAGGCTTTTAAGACCTATCAAATGGAATATTACAAATTTAATGCCGCTGAATACACTTCGTGTGGTGGTCGCGTAATGGTAATGAGCTTGAATGCTGGTGTTTCATGATTAAGGGGAAACTTGCTTATGAGATCAGACTTGGACAACCCTGTGATTTTAAAATGTGGGATGGTCTTAGAAGGGTGAGCTCAACTGTGAAGCCAGATGTTGGCTTTTACACACTGACTTTGGGCTGGCTGGAAGAACTCCACAGGAAATTTTCAGAGTGCTCTCTAACGTGCATCTCTCTCTCTCAAGGTTTCACTGACTGCTTGCAGTTCACAAGAGGAGAGCTGACTGTTTGGGATCTGGAGAGCTTGGACTGTACTGTACTTATCAGCAGGTACCAAGTCAAAATGGGCCGTGGCCTCTTGAACTTGGTGTTTTTGCTAAGTATAACCAGCTGCCTTTGTCAAAGGGATTGCACCGGCGTGAGTTGCCCTGAATTGCGCAATTGCATCGAAGAGGTTTTGGACACCGGAGCGTGTTGTGCTACCTGCATGCAAACAGGCTGCATGTGTGAGGGTTATCAGTATTATGACTGCATCAGTGCTGGCTTCAAAAGTGGCAAGGTACCAGAAGGTGAGTCGTACTTTGTGGACTTTGGAAGTACTGAATGCTCTTGTCCTCAAGGAGGTGGACGGATCAGCTGCCATTTTATACCATGCCCTGAGCTTCCGGCCAACTGCATAGCATTGACAGAACCGTCAGACGGGTGCATTCAGTGCGAGCGAGTTGGGTGCGTTCACGAGAGGCAGAAGTACGAAGCTGGACACTCATTCCAAATTGACCCTTGCCAAGTATGCCACTGCCCAAATGAAGGCGGAGACCTAATGTGTTATCCAGTTCCAAACTGCGACCCAAATCGTGCTACAAAACCCATGCTAACCACAACAGCTGAGGACAGCACATCAGAGAGACAGTACCGAGACCCGATACAACACATTTTTAACCCTCAAGGATCCAGAGGTCCCTTTAACAAACACTTTTCCTTACACAGCGATAATAATCGTCCTTTTAAGCTACGTATGAAAAAAGTAGATGAGAAGGAAGAGAATGAAGAAGACTATGATTATTCACCCACTGATTCCTTAGCTCCATCTCTGCATGATTTTGCTGCTCCCACGGAGTCATCCATCATCTCTGTATCTCGTTCAGATAATTTTACCCCCCGCCAGGGTGTGCACAGGGGAGCCAAGCAAGAGCTGAGAGAGATGTTTGGTATCCATAAGTCCACCACAGACAGGCCGCAGTTTCCTTTCCATAAGGACATTACTGACAGGATGAGAGTCGGCATTCATAACGACAAACCAAAAAACCAGCTATTCAGTCCTCTGAAATATAAAACAGACCAGGAACGATTCGTCCTTCCTGTGGAAACTACAAACAGATTGGGATTCGCCGCTCATAAAGATACCTCAGAGATCCAGAGCTTTAGTCTTTATAAAGACGACTCCAATCAAGAGGACCTAATAGATGATGAACAGCTTGAATATCCTTCTGAAACTACTGATGGGGATATAGATACCTCACAGGAACACACCACATACAGTGAAATGGTTACTGACTCTCCGTTGGCTGCTGAGCAAACTACATCTCTGCTTTGGGAAACCATAACTTCATCGCAGACCTTTTTGGACAGCGTATTACAAAGTCAAGTTCATTCACTTCACATTAACCCCAATACTGTGGAAACAGATGGTTCCAAACAAGAAGAAACCATATCAAGAGGATATAGTAAGGAAAAAGCAGCTGTTTTGAATGAAACTACTAGCATTGATGGCATTCAGAATGAACATATCTTAAGCAGTCCAAGACCTGTTAAGCAAAGTGTGACCATCCCTCCCAAAACTTTACCAGAACACGTAAAATCAGAAGCAGAACTCGAAGAGGAACACAAAAGGCCCTCAGTGGGCCACAGAGAACCTTCTGTAGACCACAAACAACATGTTGCTGTACACATAAAACCCCTTGAGCGCCAAAATCCTGAAGCAGAACATGTGCAGACCCTACGAGAACACAACACAGAGCATGAGGGCAAACATCAGTGGCAGTTGTTCTCTCCAGCTGAATTCAGTCCTACCAGCCCACCTTCAAACAAACAGTCCCACAGTCTGTTTAGCTTCAGAGAGGAGGAGGAAGAGGCAGACAACACCCTCAGAACTCATACTAGGCTGGAGGAGGGTGAGTTAACAAGCAATGCATGTCATTTATTCAGTGTTTCAAGTGCTGAACTGTTATACTGAAGAGTTTTAGTGCATAATTAATGCTAATATGATTTATAGTCGACATTCACCTGGTATCATAAACTCTTATTTTGAGTGCTTGGCTACGTGCCATAGACAATCACAGCTGTGTAAAGATGACTGTAATACACTGCCGGGGAACACACCGGGCCTTGCACCCCGTGGTACGACAAGACAAAACAAACAGGCCCCTCTTGAGATGTCTACGGTGGCTTGTTTTCACAGATCACATGGCAGGGTACCAATTAAAGTATTTCTGGTATCACCTAGCGCTTAGGAAAACTGTTTGCTGTCATGTTTGATTTCAACATGTAAATAGTAAGGACTCTTGCTAGTCCCTGGAATTGTGAGCTGGAGCATAAATATTCATCTCAGGGGGGCCGTCTGGATCGTGAAGCCAAACACCGCACCCGCTGGGAACATCCTCCTGGCTCAGTCATCATGTTCACTCACACACCACCTAACACCCTTGTGTCATTTACCATGCTCAAAGCTTCAATTAGCAGAAAACATTGCTAGCTATAAACACACCATAGACTGGAAAATGGCTTGTGACTTTGAACCAAAAGGTGTTTATAGGTTTTGTCTGCATAATTCGTCTGGACTTGTACTGGAACAGAAATATTTAATTGGGACTTTGAATGAGGCACCAAGGTAACTCAATATATTCCTGGTGCCTTAAATATCACGTGACAAAATCACTGGCTTCAGATTTTTTATAGGTTCAGATGGTGAGGCTTAACTATTATAAGGAACATTTTTTGGCTGTTATATTAATAACATATTGTTCAATGACAGTAAATCCAGTACAGTGGGTGAATATGACAAGAACATGCCAAGGTCATATTTCATTGCCATATTAAATGGAATACATCATTTAGCCTTTATATTATTACATTATTTAAATTGCAAAGTGTTTAAACATTTTTTCATAGTGTATTTCTTTTAGTACCTTAGTATATGCTGATGTTTCTCGCTGTAAAAAGTAAAAAAACAAACATTGGATATGAGAGAGAATCACTATTGAAATAAACTCAACTGTAAAACATCTGGAAGCATTACAGTAATGGGAATTTGTTTAATTGTCGTGAAAACAATGTCACAATGCAGACATTCTTAATAATAGGCTTTATTTTCTTTTGGTATAATAATTTGTTTGATTTGATTTTGCAGTGAAATCTGACATGTTTTAATAACTTTCACTCATAGAGGTTTTTATTCCAGGAATTTTATGAAATGATAAATTGTTCTGTTTCTTGTTTTTTCTAGAACTGTTGTTTGCATAACATTGATAGATGTAACCGTTTGAATAGCATCGAAAAACTCAATCCGCTATCTTTGCTTATTGTTTAGTTGCTGTTTGGCTGCCAAGATCGGACCGATTTGTCTTGTCTAGCTTTCATTGTTTAGGTACGGTCACAGCCTGTCTCTGTAAGATTAGTGAACTGCTATTTTTGTTGTAACCAAGACAAGAAGCTCTAAAGTAATGCTTGTAAAGCTCAGTCAAATGGATTCCCTGATAATAGTAAAGAGTTAAATCTTAGACTGGAAGGGTCAGACCAGATCATTGTGACAAGGCTACTTCAACCAAATGGCAACATTGCACAATTAGATAGATAAGGAGAGGAATTAGTTATCTTGGAGGATGCCAGTTGGCCATTGCTCAAAATAAGCAGCTCTCACCCGATAGAAACACTTGGAGCTCTCAACAGTTTGCTTTCTGCATTGCATGAGTATGATAATCAGGGAAAGTGGAGGCATACTGTACTGATAATATGTTTGGCAGGAAAGAGGTTTATCGTTTTGTGCATACCGGCATTACCAACATGTGCACTGAATTTAAAGTCAGAGGTTCAGCAGCCTAGAAGGTTTGTGTTGTATGATGCATCTCACCAGCTGATTATGAATCTGTGCAATGGAGATAAGCATCGTCCATTGGGAAACTTTTTATTAGGAACCATGTTTTTTTGTGATTAAAAAGATATAGTTTTAGCCCTGTTAAGCCATGGCCAAATCCAAAGCGTGACTATATAGGAGTTTTTAAAGTTAAAACACAGGACAGGGGAGCTAAACGTGCACTTAAAGGCTCATGGACTGTCTTCCGTGAAGTTTTATTGATCAGTTTCTCCTTGAACCAAGGCAGGTATTAAAGGAGACTATCTGATGTAATTCCAGCTGGAATATGCTGTGAACCATTTTTATTTTGAAAGTTGGAGCATCTGTGTTCTCTCGCTCTAAGATTGAGCTCCATTATAAGCATAATATGCTAATCGCACAAATACACCATTTTAAAAAGACTATCAGCAGCCAGAACGATCAAAAATTTAATTTGTGGAGGAAATCAAGAACATGGTTCAAAATCAACGCTGGTTGCATCTTTGGTTGGGATGAGAAGATCAAGTGCTGTTACGTGTGTATATGCATGTGTTGTCTTGCTATAGTGAGAACTTTAGCACTTTGTTGATATCCTCTTTTACATCTGAATGTTTATTGCCAGCAGTAATGCAGTGATTTGTGATCTCGTCTTTTCCTCATTCAAATGCATCTAGGCTCTGTTCACACTTAAGAATTAAAGAGACTCTGAGCCATATAGAGATAATGATAAAGACGGGGCTCTGAAGATTTATTTTTCCCCGCAAGGCTGACACTTACTGAAGGAAGTTGTCTACATTTAAGATTTGTGACACACTCTCATAAGGAAACATCACTTTAGTGGCTTTCATCCTGTACCACCAAAACATCATTCTTGATCTGCATTCAACTTGTTTCCTTTACTTTAACCAATGGAAACAATCAAATATTGACGATAATATTGAATAAATTAAACACAATGAACTTAAACGCATCTTTTTATTTTTTAAATCTGCCTATAATCCTCTGAGAGCAACATTTTGGTTATGCAGAATAAAAGTCACATTTCTAGCTTTAAATCCCACATCTAAATCTCACCTCTAAGTTTTTATTTGAAAAGATACAGTATGTTGCTGAATCCTTTCTGATTTGATGATTTGAAGTGTTTAATAATGCTACTAAAGTCATGTGATGCATTAAATGTTCATTTGGCAGCACAATGCAACTCACCACCACCACCAATAATATATTACTTGAGCATTAAAATTCCTGTTGTTCCCTCTTAACAAATCAGCCATGTTTAAACTAGAAAGATGGATACTTACTGCTAATAATGTTGGCTGCTTTTCCCGAGAGCTGATGCCAGAGAGATTTTTTGGAGAAACAAGAGTATGTGTGAGACGTCAATAGATTTGGTGATTTCTGAGATGAATGGCCTCTGTGTTTTAGCCAGAGTCCCAAACATATGGAATCAAACAAAACAGATCATTGTGGCTAATGTATGCTTTCTGCATCCTTGAAAATATGAGTTTGTGCTAAGATAAATGGCAGCGTTCTTCATGCATAGTGGATTTTATGGTGTTGAAATGCACATTAATTTGAATCTTGCCTGTCAGC
This sequence comes from Enteromius fasciolatus, assembly GCA_032361145.1. Taxonomy (NCBI): domain Eukaryota; kingdom Metazoa; phylum Chordata; class Actinopteri; order Cypriniformes; family Cyprinidae; genus Enteromius; species Enteromius fasciolatus. The sequence goes on along the minus strand of JAUMHR010000060.1, from coordinate 9,620,739 downwards.
CTCAAAGCCTGTATTCTGCCCAATGTAAATTGCTGATGATTGGCTCTTACACTCGTCCATGAATAAGATATCGTCTGAGTTCTTTCTATCCGAAATACATGCAGATTCAGATTCAGAATATGACATGCCTTCATATTTTAAAAATAATAGTAGTTTTGGGATTTGCAGCCAGTTTCTGAATACGAGAAGACACTCAAAAGTACAGTAAAATAAGCAAGATACACTTAACTCTTGTGTGTGTATTTCTTTTTAATCATATGTATTAAGGCTGCACGATATTGGGAAAAAATTACATTGCGATATATTTTTTCCTGCGATATATATTGCGATGTGTACAAATTAG
>JAUMHR010000060.1:9582275-9601367 GCA_032361145.1 Enteromius fasciolatus | reverse complement strand
TTCACATGTAATCCTTTTCACTTCACAAGACGTTAATTATTGAATTAAATTTCTGTTGATTGCTTGTGGATTACCATGATGGTTTTTATCAGCTGCTTAAACTCTTATTCTAACGGCACTCGTTCACCGCAGAAGATTCATTGCTAAGCAAGTAATATAAATAATGTAAATAGAGTCACATTAAAAGATATACAGCCATATCATCCTTTAATCCTACTATCTCTACTCTTTCTCAGTATCAGACAGTCAGTTTCCAAAGCAAGCGTTGTCAGTTGGGGATGTGGACCCTGCAGCTAATTCACTGGAGGATTTGGAGAGCGATGACAGTTGCCGGAGATTCGCACCCCTCTGCCATCACACCTGCATCAACACTCGTGACTCCTACCTGTGCGCCTGCCACCCTGGATACCTGCTCCTGCAGGACGGCCGCACCTGTGAGCCAGGTAACATTAGCTCTTTTGTGAGTTTTGACTCGGTAAACAAAAAAAAACAAAACATGTACGTGTTTCTTACTGTATATACAGTAGATACAGTTTTGTATGTGTTAACCATTTTCATATTAAGGAGTAGCTAATATTAGGTGCAGGTGTAGTTCAATGAAATATCCGATTTGGGTATGCAGAAGTTGTTGAGAACCTGCAGGGTTTATGTTATTCATAGATTTTCACAGCAGAGATCTGCTTTTTATACAACATAGCTTATGCAAGGCTCATCTTTATGCACTCAAAACACACACACTATCAGTCCTGCATTAAATAGGGAATTAATCGTAATACCTGCTCAGCATCCTGTGTGTGTTTGTTTGTTTGTTTGTTACTTAGATCTGAGCTGGATTCTAAATAACCTCAGATAACTGTTTGTGCGCTATGAGTGCCTTTAGATGCGTGTCTGTACATACAGCAGTCGAGTGAACATTTTTATGATGAGTCATTGATTTAGACATCCTGGTATATTATTTTTTAATCCTTTAAACTGTAAGGACCCACATGAATATCCAAAATACAATTATTTAAAGAAAATTCTGTCATTAATTACTCATCCTCATGTTGTTCCAAAGACTTTGTAATAAGACTTCGTAAGACTTTGTTCATCTTCGTAACACAAATTAAGATATTTTTTATTATATCAGAGAGCCATCTGTCCCTCCATAGACAGCAATACAACTGAAATAATCCCAGTATCAGAAACGTCGTCAGAAAGGAACGACACGAGGGTGAGTAATGAATGACAAAGTTTTAATTTTTGGGTGAAGAATTTAAAAAAAGTATCATAAATGTATCCTAAAATATCTTTATATTTCAAGCCCACAAGTAAATAATGACAACAGTACATTTTTGGTGATAGGCTGCTAGTGCAGTCTACATTTGTTTTGCCTGAATTGTTTTGCTAGTTTGTAATGATATGTCTCGTTTCCCTGGTTATACGGCCAAACCCTAACAACACCAAGGCATGATGGGATTGTCATCATGTGTCAATATTTTTTTAGTGTCTCTGGTGACATGGAAGTGTTGACAGAGATAGTGTTGTGCTGCTCCAGTTTTAAAACTTGTCTCATGATCTCATGTTAGGAATGAAGTAATGATACACAAGTACCTTCTCTCCAGCAGCCTTCAGCTGACTTTAGGAATGGTAGGAATTCTGATGACAAGATATATGTTGGCAAATGTCACAAATCAAAGCACTTTCCATAATTTCTCATCTGGTCATGATTAAATGTTGGAGAGAAACTCTCAATCACACGCAGTTTCTCTACCAAAAATACCATCTGGCAGGATAAAGTATGAAAAAGAATGATTTTCTCTCGCTTTTTTCACAGAGAGCAAAGAGGAGGACAACAGAGTTAGTGAGGAAGACAGGATGATAACTGTACCTCCACCAAGTCAAGAAACTACTACTCAAACCCTGGTCTTACATAACCCATGTACTGGTATGTGGTATACAATTTAGTGCATTATCCACTCTACAGGAAAGAAAAGGACTTTTAGGCCATATTTACACCTGGTATTTGGCTGATCACAAGTGGACACTAAATACAGTTGTGAATTGGCTTTTAAACACACACACACATATATACTGTATATATATATACACACAATTGACAGATGGATGGATAGATATATAGATGATTTTACACAGTCATACAATACATATTAAATATGTTACTTATAAAGTATTGATGCCATATATAAAAAAATATATAAATATACTAATCAAATCTTTTTCTGAGCTTCATTCATAAAGGGAAAAAAATATGCAAATGTTTTGTGGTTGGCAGAACTCCTCTATTTGAAATGAAGTGGTTTTTGATCAGCAGCCAGTCTGTTAGTCACGTCTTGGCATAATGGATTGTTTTGATGTGCGCATAAAATTATTTTTTTCAATTGTCATGAGACTGACACAATATTTCAATGATCTCTAAAATTCTGGCACCCTGACAGAGAAGTAAATTCCAGATCAGGCACTGTAGCCTCACAGGTTCTATACGGTTGATCTGATGTTCTGCACTACATATGTTATCTTAATTGAAACATGCTTAACGGAGGAGAAAAAAAAAGTCTTCACTGACTCCTTTGCTCCTCATTCAGCAGGCTATTCAGAAGATATAGCACTTAACAAGATAAGTCTGTACGCCACAAGGTTTAATGTATATCTGGTTTGGGATTGATGGTAGACGTTTAAGGACTTAAGCATTTACTGACTGTGTCTGTGTCTTGTCTGGGCCACTGTCGTGTTTCTGGAGTATCAATCAGTGCGATGATCTGGATGTATCTGGGCGACTCATTAAGTCATGCTGATTACAGTTTAATTTTTAACTAAATCTGTTAGGACCATACAGAAGGCAGCACACACTCAGCCTCATATCTGGGCTCTTGCTCCTATAGTTAAAACTAAAAGTAAAACCATAAAAAGTTGGAAAACAATACAAATAAAATAAAATTATATATATATATACAGTATATGCACACACACATTTTTTCAGCTTGTTGAAAAAGCATCATTTTTGATTTTAACTAAAAATAACTAAAATAACTAAAACTGAAATAAAAGTATTACAAACTATATTAAAATATTAAAGAAAAAATGAGAAACACAACAAAATAATTAAAATTTAAAGAACAAAAAATAAAATTGAAAATATAAAACTAAAACTAATTTAAAATACTATCATTAACTATAATTGTATATCAATTTAATTTAATTTATTATTCATTGTTTTTTATTATAACTCGCCACTCTCTCACACATCCTGGAAGTGTCAGAAAAAAGAACAAAATCACATTGCCACTCATTTCTTTTCAGCTTTAAGGTATCAATCATTTCTGTAGCACAAATTATGCAACTTTTAATAATTAGGCTTAGGGGGTTGTTGAAAATGTAATGTATAAAAAACTGAATTTTGCTATGGTCTTCAGGTAATGGGCCTTGCTCTCAGCAGTGTTCTGTTGTAAGAGGACTGGCCCAATGTTCCTGTTCCCCAGGATTCTCTCTGAAGCCTGACGGACACACCTGTGAAGGTAAAGTACTCTAAACTGCTTCAAAACCACACAACCTCATCTCAACACACCTGTCAGAAAACACTGATAAAACTGTCATACCACACAAACCAATCCCTTTTAGACTGAATCCCTCATGTATAGCACTTATACCCAAAGGATTATGACAAGAGATTTTTCATGACCTGAACATCACCGTCTTACCTGAGGATCTGCTTTCTTCAGCTTCACTGATCCACGACCAATTACTCTCCTTCAGCCCTGACTACAATAATAAACAGTGACCTCAGCCCTGGGTTCGACAGCTCCGCTCTCTCACAATAAATCTTACTGTCTGATCTGACACTTTTACCGCATGTTTATTTACAGTACTGATAGTGTTGCAGACAGTATATTTCAAGGTCTTTCCGTTCCATATACTAAACTGGTCATGCAAGGCGCTAATAAAATTGCCATGCACAGCTGTTTCTATAAACCAGATGAGAAAACAATATTTTGTTGGTGGAGAATAATTTATTTAATTTACAGTATACAGAACACAGTGCTATATACTGTAAAAGTAATTTTGTATATTTTCTATATATATATATGTGTGTGTGTATACTGTGTATATATATATATATATATATATATATATATATATTACATTAAAACACTTTATGTAACAAATAGAATAAATCACATAATTAAATGCAACTTAGAAACAGCCACTAAAAATTATTTTTGATGATTTTCAGATGTTTTTCACTGTAAAATGAGAAATATATTGTTTATGATAAATGATACAGTAAATACATTGTGATTAATTACTTTTTATGGGTTAATTACATTTTCAATTACTTTTTATATACTTTTATTTTGTGGCATTTTAAATTCCAGTGAGGATATCAAAATGTGACAAGGGTTAAAAATATTGAATGGGCTGTCAGTCGTGACAAATATTAGCTGTATATCATGTAGTCTGGCATAGAATACTGTTTATGTTGCAGTGTCTGCTTGGCCTTTACCCAAGATCTCACTGAGATCATATTCTACAATCTGAGGACAGATCAAAATGCACAGCGTACCAGCTTTTAAGTTCTACAGTAAATGTAGAAGTAACAACTAGACATCTAATATTGAATTACTGTGATGTAGGACAATGATTAATACTGTTAATTTGACTAAACGTGAAATGCCTGATGACGCAACATAAATGTCAAATTGTACTTTACAGTATGTTCACCTAGAGATGATATAATCAAAATGTTCTTCGCTGCCGAATTATCTCTGCATTTCAAGAGTTTATTTCCCTCTCTCTTTTTCCGTGTCTCTCCGTCAAAGCGTTCCCATATGCTGAATGCGGGTGGGCAGAGACCTTGATTTCATTTTGGCTGTAACAAAATCAAGCTTGACTGGCTTTGCCTGAGCCAAAGACTTAAGTCAAACTCTACAGGAAACTGGATGGATTTTTTAATGAAATGTTTTAGTGTTAACGTTCATTCAATTTATGATGGACGTTTACACTTCCAGATGCACATTAAAAATACGTATATGTCCTCCCTAGGGTTTCTCTATAGCATCTGTTTCTCTTCATAAGCAATATCCACGTGGTAAACATTAAGCGTTATAGAATCGTAAAGCCAGACATGCATGCGATTTCGCCACAAAGAAATCAACTTCAAGCAACAAATAAAATGGTTGATTAATTGAGAGCAAACCTCACTTTTAGAAACAAAACGTGTTCTGATCTCACACCTCATAAAATGCTAATAGGACTTTATGATGGTGGAGGTGGCGTGTGTGTCGTGTGTGTTCTTTCTTCAACTAAACTGTTATGTGTATCATAGATGTGAATGAGTGCACAAACGGCAGACACAAATGCTCTCGGGACGAGGTGTGTGTGAACCGGCAGGGCTCCTACCAGTGTGTGCGGCTGAATGAGATGTGCGATGAGGGCTTTGTTCACAACCAGAATAGAGATTGTGTGGGTAAGAGGCTTCAATTGGCACCGTGGGACCATTTCAGCTCGCTGTCGGGGCATGTTTGTCCAGTGCTTGCCCAGATAAACACTTACTAATACACAGGGAGGAAATATGAAAGCTCATCGGCATGCACTTACAACTAGCTCACATGCATACGGTTGCATTATGGGTATTATGTTTGCTCAGATTTCTCACCAGAAGCTGTGGGGCCCCGCTTAATTTGTGTTGCCTTTCTCCAGACATAACCAAAACATAGGCATTAGTGGTTAGCATTAACAAATGCCTCAATCTATTACAAAACAGTTTGATTCTCAAGGTGGTTAATGGGCGTCTTGGATAAGCCCCTAAACCAAATAAGGAGCAGCTAGACAGAGAAGTATGGGTGTAGGCTTTGGAAATTGTTTCATTATTTTTAAATTTGACAGCTGTTTTTATGGTGTTGTTAGGTTCAGAATTATTGATAATAATAATCTTAAAGTAACAGTGCTCCAAAAATAAGAACTGTCATATTTAGTCATTGTATGACTGCTCTTCTTTAGTGTTATAATGTATTATATAATTGATTGTCTAATACAATCAATTGTCTAATAACTCTTTTTTAATAAAGGTATTTATAATATATAATGTCATTTTATTAATACATTACTTCTCAGTACTCGCATAATAAAAATATGCAAATGTGTGTGCATGTCCATAATGTTATTTTAGTATTATTTTGTATTCTATTATAATATGTATTAACATAAGCTACATCAGTATTTATTATATATTTTTTTTATTTTTAGTTATTGTTTCAAATTGTTTATGCTTTAGTAATTTTAATTTTAACAAACTTTTGTTTTTCCTTTTAAGTTTTTTTTTTCCTTTTAGGTTTCTTTATTTTTTATTTACATTTTAGTACTTAGATTTAATTTTTCTTTTAGTTTATTACCAAGGCAACATTTCTCATTTTCTCAAGTTTTAAAATTTGTTTCTTTTTTCTAAATAAGTTTTTCATCTAATATTTATATTTAGCATTCACATGCTTTTATCCATAGTGAACAAAAGCAAATTGTAAGAAGCATAATATACAATTTTTAACTTTATTTAAATTAACAAAAATGTGACCCTGTGACCCAAAAAACATCATAAAGGTAATTTTTTTTATGAATCTCTGAATAAATAATTTCTTTATTGAGCAAATCATCTTTAAAGTTGTCCAAATAAAGTTCATATCAATGCATATTACTGATCAAAAATAATAAAAATAAACGTATAAATAATAACAAAAATTAAATTTACTTAATACCCTAATGATTTTCTGCATAAAGAAAAATCTATAATTTTGACCCATACAATATTTTGCTGGCAAATATACCTGTGCTACTTATGGCGGGTTTTGTGTCCAGGGTCGCAATTAGTTTAAATAGTTTTAGTTAAAATAACAACACTGACTTATAAATAAAGACTAAAAAAGGAATTTTGGATGAAAAGGGGAATCCAAGCTTGGGATCTTGGGCAGTCATCATCACCCACTCATCTTAACCCCTATCAATCACGCCAGCACCACTGATGTAGAAATAATGTTGACAGACTATCATCCTGATAGCTTGCATTGCAGTCACATCCATTTGCAATAGCACTAACCCACTCCCCTTTGCCTCCAGTCTAGAGAAATGCATTATTCATCCCATACAGTACATATCCTCTAATGCATTTCAGAGCATCACATTTTGAAGGCAATTCACCATATTGTTATGATAAGGCAAATTTTTTGAATAAGTGCCACTGCTTGTATATGTTGATGAGGCAGCTTGTTGACACTTCTGTGCTGGATCTGCGACAGAGTGCAAGAGGGTGTCAGAGATGCTTTCTGTGTGACTTCTGAGGTTAAATATCATGCACATGAAATCAGGAACCTTAAAGAATAAAAAAAAATAAAAACTGGTGTGGACCGTTAAAGTGATTGTCAATTAAAAAATTAAAATTCTGTCAACATTTACTTACATTCTTGGCATTGTATGACTTTTTTCCTGTTTAACATAAAAAGGAGAAAAACAATAATACATTTTTAAAAAATATCATATTTATGTTCCATTTATGTACCGCATTTTAAAAAATGCCTCTTGTCATGTTAAACAGTAATAAATGGTTGTAATTTTACTGAAAAAAAACCCCACTACAGTAAAAACCTGTAAAAACAAACTATATCAGGGGTGTCAAACTCAGTTCCTGGAGGTCCACAGCCCTGCAGAGTTTGGTTCCAACCCTGCTCCAACAAACATACCATAGTGCTTTCAAATAAGCCTGAAGGACTTGATTAGCTGGATCAGGTTTATTTGATTAGGGTTGCATCTAAACTCTGCAGGGCTCCGGCCAGTATGACACCCCTGCGCTATATGATAAAAAATTATAAATGGTAAACACTGCATATTAATGTATATACATTTAAATCAAATTACCCTATAATCTACAGTAAACACATTCATTATGTAAATATATTTGATCAAAAACATATTTTTATTGTTTTATTCCATTTATGGTAACAGCATATTTTTTACAGCGATTCATTAAAAATGCCCAGAATTAGAGGAAATAAAAATTTAACTGAGGACTTTCAGTAGCCCCTTTTGGCCTTTGAGTTTGGGATATTCAGCATTTTTTTTTTTTTTTTTTTTTATTTAGGAATCATCTCATTTTTTTCACCTCCTTCTCTCAAAACAGACTTTTACATATTACACATTATTGTAGCTGCCTTTACACTACACAGTGACTATTACTGTGTGCTTCACAGTGTGTGGTCACTCCCATTACAATGAAATGGCTCTGATATGCAGTCAATAAAACACTTTCCTTAAAACATGTTTTTGTTTCATCTTGGAGTCCAAAAATGGGTATCCAAAAAACGTTCAAGCCTACAAATACATTGTTCTCTCGATGGAGTTACCAGCTGCTGTGTAGAAAAGAAAAGGTAGTAGCATGTGCTCTTTCTTTCTATTCTGTCCTAATGTGGCCAGGAGAAAGCACAAACATTTCCAGCCAGTCCCCTGAAATTATTTACTCTGGCAGTAACATGACAGATTGAATCCTTTTCCTGGCCCACAAATGAGTCATTGTCTAAGCTTCAAGTAATTATTTTCTCCTCTCTCTGGACTGCCCTTGCTTTCCAATCTTGTTTAGACTTTTTTTCAGCATGGTCCAGCGTTATTGCCTTTAATAAATCTGACCAACCAAAGATCTTGACAGTTCGCCACAGTGCCAGAACTAAAGAATGTGAAGCAAAATGCCTTACAGTATGTGTGCCATGACTAATGGAAACACACAAAGGACTCTGCCGATCTCTGCATTTTTACTCTGCTGTCTTACCTGCTTGCTTCTCCATCAGCATCAGCTTCTTCATTCCAGGTTTTTGGGGATGTACTGTAACTCTCTATTTGTGTTCCTGACTCTGTGTGAGGATGTTACACTTTGGAGCTCAGGAAAATAACGCTGTGCTTTTGATTTGCAGATGTGAATGAGTGTGTGACGAACACGCACACCTGCCAGGCCGACCAGCGCTGCGTGAACACGGTAGGAGGGTTTATGTGCGAGAGGCAGATCTTATGTTCGAGCGGTTACCAGCTGAGGAATGGAGTATGTGAAGGTGGGTACAGTATCAACAAATACTCACATGTACACACACATAACACATGCAACATCTACCTGGTCTCATGGCATAAACGTACCTGGGTGCACTTTTTGGCGAGACACGAAATACGTACCAATAAGTACATATTACTGTAGTTACCAAAATAAATGAAAACTAGAGGCAGTTAAACTCCTTTTATTCCTTTTCACACTAATTTACAGAGTTTCGATTAAATAAAGTGTAGTTTTCACACAATTATTTGAAGAATATCATGTTATGACTTGAAAGATTTGCAAGATAGCATCCAACATATCCAGCTTCATATAGTTCGGTAACTTTAGAGAGTACTTCAGATGCGGGGAGCACTGGTTCAAATCTGTGAAGGGTCCACTTTAATTTGTATACACGTATAATAACAACACAATTTTGTGCATTTAGAAAATGAAGAAAACAAACAGGGTGCGCTGCCTGCCACGTTGGTCTGAGTGATCTTCAATGAGCAATGAGTCACTAAAATGAATTGAAACTCAGCAAAAACTCCACAAAGAGACATGAGAGTTATATCTGTAGAAAGCTTGATATGTCTACTATTACACTAAGACTAATCGAAAACAAATATTTTGTGATAAAGTAATTCACATGAAACCAGCACGATGTCCAGTCTTTCGCGTCTCCTTCATTATCTCTTAATGCGACCACGCCCCCGCGCTGCGAGCACAATGGATATGATAATCATCCAAGCTCAGCGCTCCACATGTAAACGCCCACACCAGCACAAACAAAGCAGCGAGAGTTTAGCTGAAGTTCATCCCTGTCAGTGCACGCAACATGGTTGCCGCAATTCGTCTTACACACTATAAACACATGAACTGTGATGCTCACATGCTGCTGAGAAGTGTCACAGTCTGTCAGTCTTGCTGACAGCGCCGTTGTGAATACTTTGGTCAAGGCAGCGCAGGAGCGGCAGTGCCTCGCGCGATAGTTTTGGTTCAGCTGTGCGCGACAAACACTGCCAGTGTGATGAAAACAATCGCCGCGAGCTGCTTCTGCTCGGCATACGCGCTTTAAATAAAATACAAAGCATTTAAAAAACATTTTTTTCTCACATCTCCTCACATTATTTCTTACCGATGCCAAATACACAATTTGCACAAAAAAATCACATGATTTGCGCGAACATAGATGCATTTAGGTAGATCAGGGGAACATCCTCTTCAAAATGGAATCCTCTGCATCTTTAGTGGCTCACATGTCGGGAGTAAATGATGACTGCTATGTTCATTATTACATCCAACAACAAAATACCTCAGTCACTTAGGAGCCATTCTTGTCTTACACAGACAAGAAGCTGAGATTTGGTATTATTTAAAGAGATTACCACTGGGTGGGTTTTTATCATTATAGGTTGGTTGTGTACACTCCCAACGGACATTTATTTTCAGATAACGAATGCGAGTTTTGCATCCGATGACCCCTTTAATTACACTAAAAGTCCACAGAGCATTGTTTTATTAATTAAAATATGCTGAGTTACATCTACGTGAACTTTGCTTTTACATGAAATCAAATCAGCAGAAACATGGCAGCGGTCCAACTCTCCACCAGCTATTGGAGCTATCCGCTGATGCATATGGACAAAATCAATAACAAACGGTCTTCCGTCTTTGTCAGGGTCCTCTAACCCACACTACTTCCGAGATCCCAGACCAGTGTCTTCATCATCTAAACACACCACCGTTACCGCTGTAGAGAAGAACCAGAGATCATGCGTCAATCTGCAGTAAAATGTGAATTTTGCAGGCCTTCGCAGTTCGAAAGAGGCCACAGCTGACTGCCTCGGGCTCTCGCTTACGAACATCTAAAGCACCCCGCACTCTGTTTTTACACAAAGCAGATGCCTAGACATCTAACTATTGCCTTTGAACAGGGAAAACTTTGCTAGAGTCTCTGATTCTTGTCAGGACTTGGCCTGGCGCATGCTAATAAGTGTGGAGGGATTATAATCATAATAAGTGACAGAATGGGAATAGTGGATTTTAACTAATTGCAGACTTTGCAGTGTTGAAAATGCATGCTCTGCTGCTGCAGTGCAGATGTAGGATTTGGAAAGATTAAGGGCTCACTAATATCCATAAGTGGGTTTCATGTTGTTTAGATCATGGTGCTAAGAAATCATATTTCACCTGAGTTCTGAATATTGAATATAATGCAAGGAAAAATGGTGTGCTGAACAATATGAAGAAACATATATTTGCAGACTCGTCCTTGGGCTGTCTGATTCATGAACAAATTACTCACTTGTTTTTAGTGAATCGTAAAATACAGCACACAACCATTTTCTGATTTTTGAACGAATCACTCTTATGTGCAAGCTCTTTTTAGTAAATCAAACATATACAGGGTGACCAGTTCAGTCGATTCGTGAACAATAGACTAAAATCCAGTTTGTTTGTTTTTAAAGCGAATCAAAAACATGATCAGTGCATGAATAAATGACTCATTATGAGCTGATTTTTTTTTTTTTCTGTGAATGAATAAATCTCCACAACCACGGTAATCTGACTCCCAAACAAATCACTCTTATGCTACAATAACAACGGAGTGGCTTCACTGTTCTTGAACGGCCCAGCCAGAGCCCTGACTTAAACCCAATTGAACATCTCTGGAGAGACCTAAAAATGGTTGTATATAAGCTCATTATGTTTTTCTAAATCAAACAATGAATGTACTGTGCCAGAAGATGGTAATTCCCGAATAAATCACTGCTATGATTCTTATGGTTATTTTAACGACTATTAGTTCAAAAAGTCAAGATACGCCTTTGAATCCTTCTTTGTACTTTGCATCATTTGACTCATTTACTGAGCTGTAGGTTATAATTGCTTTCAGTCATGTCTAGGCTATATCAAAATGAAGAAAGTTTTATGTCAGTACCATTAGCAAATCACAAAATCGTTTAGATTTTACTTTTAATAGCATGCAATTGTTGTAGATGACTGAGGAGAATCGCAGGTTTGATCCTGTGAGATGCCTTGAAGTGTGAGCATGCTTCCCTGGCCTATTATTGAGCCACAGTGCCACCTACTGTGAAGTTCTAACTTGTAATTGAGTTCTGTTGTGATCTCTGTCCAAACCCATCTCTATCAGATGTCTCAGATGAGCCTCGTCTATTCATTATGTTGCTATGCTTGCCAAATTTAGAGATTTACAGATTTTCCTGAAGGTTTTAAGAGAGGAAACTTCATTAATTTGGACCTTACAACAGCATCAGTCTCAAAAGCTAATAGGAAATCCGACTGGGTGGCGTCTTGCTGTCCTGTCCACTGGCCTGTTTTGACATCTGGTGCACTCTTTCTGTTCTAGACATTGATGAGTGTGTTATGCGAACCCATAACTGTGGGATGGGCTTCCAGTGCCAGAATACTGATGGCTCGTTCACGTGTAACCTGAAGCAACGCTGCCTCACAGGCTTCACTCAGGATTCACATGGCAACTGCATTGGTAAGACAAGAAAGAGCCAGCTTCAGAGTCACTCAGTGCCCCCTAGTGGACAGATGCATGAAGAATACCAATTCAGCAAATTGTTTCATTAACATTTTTACCAAAAAATGCTTTTTTTGTTTCATTGCTCTTCATTTATTATGACTTTCATGCTTTCTCTCGCTTCATTTTAGATATCGATGAATGTAGTAGTGTGAGTGAACCATGTACGACCGGCTTTAACTGCATAAATACTGTGGGCTCTTACACCTGTCAGCGCAAGATTATCATGTGCAGTCGGGGTTACCATTCCAGCACTGATGGAGCAAGATGTATTGGTGAGGATGCACATAAATATACACTACTATACCTTAACCCTACAACTTTCTAAACGGAAAACTTTCAGACACCTTTTTATGTATGTTCAAAAGTTTGGGGTCAAGAATATTTTTTATAAAGAAACTAATACTGTTATTTAGCAATGATTCATTAAAGACTTACTAATCTTATACACACACATATACTGTGGCAATACCATGTTAAATGATGATAATACCATGCTCAAAAATACCAAGCAAATAAGATGCATGTCCAAAAAAGATTGTTTGAACCATATACAAACAATTATGAAAAACCACACTAGTAGCATGGAATGTTTTGTTACCATTTGTGTAAGCATATGCTAACAGAGTCTGAAAGAACTATTAAGACTGTTGAATATGTACTACAGATGTAGATGAATGTCAGATGGGCACCCACCGCTGTGGAGAGGACCAAATCTGTCACAATCTGCCCGGCAGCTACCGCTGTGACTGCCAAACTGGCTACCAGTACGACGCCATTCGCCAGCTCTGTGTGGGTGTGTATCAACAGACGTATCGACACACACAACAAATACACAGCCAAAACACACTTTTGTCAGAATAGCAAGTTCACATAAAACGTCACTACAAAATGACCTTACAAAATACAATCCAATACAAGTTTTTCACCACTAGCTTTCCCTGTTGAAAAATCCAAGGTATGTTTTGAAGGTGGGATCCAGGTGGTGGTCATGTTCTGGTCCTATAAGCAAAGGACCAGCTTAAAATTGCATCCCACCTTATATGCTGTTTTTTTCAACAGGGTTAGCATCTGTGACAAAGGAAAACTGGCTTCTGACGTCAAACAAGTTAAATTTTCAGACAATTTTTTGAAGTATCCTAAACCGCAGCAGCAAAATAAAGCACTTTAAGGGTTTTTAAAAAAAGTTTGGATACCGTGACTGAATTACTCAAAGGATGTCATCTTCTCTGTGGTTAGCTAGACTAACAGCATGCATATAGATGAAGCTGACAGCAGCTCATGCTCAATAGAGTGTGCAGATTATCCTAATCTCTTATCTCTTCTGCTCCTATAGCAGAGTAAAAGAAGACAGCAAGACAGGGAGAAAGAGATGCTCCCTAGACTACAGTATTTTTGTGAACTAATGCAGTTCTCTGCATCTTTTCTGCTGGCAGATGTAAATGAGTGTTGGCGGTATCCAGGCCGCTTGTGCGCCCAGACCTGTGATAACACGCCTGGCTCCTACCAGTGCTCCTGTACCACTGGCTTCTCCCTGGCCTTTGATGGCAAGAACTGTGAAGGTACATCCATTTGCACTGGCAGAATTGAACACGGATCAGTTCTGCCTGCGAAGAATGTGTTGTGCTCTGACAGTATGAATGTTCTTTCTTTCCAATTAAAGTAAGACACGAATAGAGTGCAAAACAAAAATAGACGAGGGAGATGTCAGCTGAAGAGTTTTCTAGGGGACTGAAATACACTTGTTTTTTTTTTTTATGGACAGATCCATTCATTTATTCAGAGTTTGTTTCAAGGACTTAGTGGCTGACATAGCCTGAGGAACTTTTCATGAGGTGACTTTTAGTTTGGTTTCAGAGGGACAACAGTATGTGGAGAATTAGTACTTTAATAGGATAATTTAATATTTTTTTCCCTCATGAACATGACAGTTTGAGTGAAAAATGAAAACCAAACTGAATATGAAAACATGATGGTGGAGGAAGAACATCCGACCATTAGTTTACATACTTAGTGTGTCAAAGTAATTTGATAAGTGATATACAAGTAGTGCAGAGTTATAAATATTACCTTTTTTTTTTCTTTCTTTTATTTTATTGTACATCGCCTCCTTTTCCTAGATTTTAATTACATTTTGAATTTTGAATCTCAAATTTTTTCAGACATTTGTACTGTATGTTTGCACTGATACCACCAGTGTACACAACACTGTAAGGATTTCTGCAAATATGTACAAACAAAGAGTTTTTAATCCAAAAACCTGATGTTTACTGTGTTATTTCTAGATGTTAATGAATGTGACAACAATCCCTGCAGTCAGGAGTGTGCAAACATTTATGGCTCTTACCAGTGTTACTGCCGAATGGGCTACTACCTGAAAGAGGACGGGCACACATGTGAAGGTAAAGTGTTATCAGTGTCCTCAAGTTCCCATCATTCCATTCATAGTCATTAAGGATTAAAACAGTATAACAAATGATACAGTACGCTGATTAAAGAGATGATGGGGACCCTCTGATGGGTATATGAGATCGATAATATCTTGAATATTTTAATATGGATGGATTTTTTTTTTCAGCACAGTGTAGCAGTTTTCTTTCTGATTCTCACAGTGGTTTGTTCTTTATAAATGGCTAGTTTTTTCAGTGCTAAAGATGAAATGCTCTTATTTGTTCTCTAGATATTGACGAGTGCTCACAGAGCATTGGAAACCTCTGTGCATTCCAGTGTGTGAATGTCCCAGGTAGCTACAAATGTGCCTGTCCTCCACATGGTTACTCGATGTCAGCTAATGGACGCACCTGTCAAGGTAATACAAAAGTGATATATTACTTTTCATATTACATACAGTATAAATATTTCCTTTATCTTCCATATAAATAAAAGCACAGAGCATGAGAATAAAGGTTTAGGATTTAGTTCTAGACAGTCATCCCCAAAATGAAAATTATATTATTACAAACTTTAATGCATTTCTTTGCTCTGCTGAATACAAAACAAAATATACAAAGTGAAAACAATTTCACTTTGCATTGACTTTCACTGTATTTTTGTTTTTTTAGTGTGTGTTGTTATGTGTGTGTTTTGCACAAGAAAGAAATGCATATAGATTTAGAAGACACAAAAGATGAAGATAACAGGATTTTTGGGTGAACAGTTCCTTTAAACTGTGGTTAATATTCTAGCCGACATCTTTCTAAAGCCAAATGCTACAAACTCAATTCGGAGCCTTAATTTCTCTAATTGGCACATTGTGTTGCAAGGAACTAACCTCAGGTTCAACACAGCGCTGCTTAGTATCCTCCATCACTCTCTGAAAGATCATGAAATTGACGAAACTCCCTCAGGCTCTCGAGATAGGAAAGTCGATGAGAGGTGAAGAAGAGCCTGTACATGCTCCCGGAGGTTAGCGCTAGCCTGCACCAAACGAATTAGTCTGCGGATTGGAGCCGGCGAGCTGTAACGAGGACTTTGCTTTTGTAAAATGAGATGCATAATTAATTACTTCTGGAGGGGCCAAAATTGACTCCTTCCAGAATGAGGCCTGGCGGTTAGTCACCGCAGACATCAGTCGCCCCAGACAACCCTGCTAGCATTGACTGGGACTGGGTAAAATTTAACATGCGCTGCCATTTAGATATTTATTTATGTAATAAAGCTTCAAAATAGTCTAATAGTTTACTTTTGATTCACTATTGAATTTCCATTTGCTCTTTTTTATGTAAGAAGTAAGACCCAAAAAGAATACTTAGGGAAATAATGAAAAAAAGTTTTAAGCAGTTTCAGAAGTCTCAGTTTTCGATCGAATGGTTATATAACCATCTATTCAGCTGTTGTCTTCTCTTTTGTTCTCAGATATTGACGAATGTGCCATTGGATCGCACAATTGCTCTGCTTCCCAGACTTGCTTCAACATCCAAGGAGGCTTCCGTTGCTTGTCATTTGAATGTCCAGACAACTACAGGAGAGTGTCAGACACGTAAGCATGGCCCGCTGATTTTTTTTCCTCAAATGCATTTATCATGCAGAACACATGTGGGCTCCAACAGTGAACCTGCTAGCATTGCTGAAACCTGTCCAACTCACCACAGTAATCAGAAGTTTCACTTAAACTGAAAGTTTACTCAAAAGAATCAGTTATCATTTAAGACCCTTTCAAACCAAGAACAACTAGATGAGTAAAGCTCACAGAAAAAGCATGTTTCTAGCATGATTAGCAAGTTTTTGGCATGATGAGCATGTTAGCGCGTTGATAACCTGATTACTAGGTTTACAAGTTTTAGCAGGATTAGCATTTTGTTAGCATGTTAGCATTAGCATGTAGCTAGCTAGTTTTTAGCATGCTTTTCATGAATTCTGTCCCTGCATTGAAAATCCAGGTAACCAAAATTCAAATCTGTCAAAAAGATCAAACATGTGACATTAAAGTCAATCCATATTAATCGAGTGACTCGACATATGACGCAACTCGGCGCTCTCGTGGAAAATAACTGGAAGTCACTTTATATATAATACAATATGCATTATAATTTGAAAACTAGAAATATTTTTGTTATAAAAACCCTCAGTCTGCTTCAGAGGACATGTAATAACCCACCGAAGTCATGCGACGCAGTACTTGTGGATATATCCGATTTACGGAGCTTCAAAAGCATGGCCGCTATCCACAAGCATTAGCATTGGAAGAGCCAGGATACATTTTTAAAAAACTCGGACTGTGTTCATCTGTAAGAAGAAAAGTCATACACCTAGGATGGCTTGGGGTGAGTAGTATATATTGGGGTGAACCATTCCTTTAATCCCAGTCTTGCAGGAAAAAAATATAGTATGATAGCTTTATGAACAGATTTAATTTAGGCTTTTATGCGCACTTACATGGAGCATGTCACTTATGGTTAACACAGAAGCTTGTTGAACCAATTGAAATGGATTTATTTTAAGACACCTTTATTACCATTCTGTTTTGGTTACCTTGACTTCCAATGGCTGGGCAGAAATTCTCAGATTTCATTAAGATATCTGATTAACCAAAGTCTGGAACAACATAAGGATGAGTTATTATACTGTAATATAATTTTTATGTTGTGGTAAACTGCCCCTTAAATGCAAGAAATAAATGATCTTTCAGATTTTATCAAGAAATAAACTATTATTGCAAAATTGTGGAACTGGAAACAATGCAGATGCACACCTTCTGCACTGGCTCTGTACATCTGCACTAAGCGTTAGAGCTTAAATACATTCACTATAGCATCCTTGTGGCGTCTGTATTGACACTGGCTCCTTACAGAGCACGGTTTCTGCTAAGACAAGGGGACGGCAGATTACTTTGATTAGGCTGTAGTTCAAACACGCACGTCTGGCCAGTGTCAGCATGGACTCTGATTGTTGGAAACTCCCACTGCTCACCATCAGACCTCCTGAGATTTACAGCTATATCAGAGATTTATCAACACCTAGCAGTGAACAGGTCCAAAAACACCTTACGTGGATGTGGTGGTTTTAGGAGACAGTATCACCGTATTACTTCAATGTTACCTATGTACTGTATGTCGTGCTGTACGACATATTTATTTAATGTATAGAGCAAGACACTCAAGTGAGGGTTTATTGATCTGAATCAAAAGAGCCTCCCCCTAAGTGTCTATATGACTATAAAGTGATTTGTTTTATCTCCGGCCAGGTAAAATCTCATAATTTAGAAATAGCATACCTCAACCATCAATTTGCAAAATGTTATTAATCATTCGGCACAAATGCTGTGGGATCAGTTACAAGCTTATGTTTTATTTGTTCAAATTAAGTTTTTCAGTGTTTAAATGAATACATTTCTCAAAACTTACAATTCTGTTATATTTACTTATCCTTATGTCATCACTTGTTCTATCTTATGTTTTATGTTGTTGTTCTCTTATGCTATGTTGATGTTTAATATTGTGTTATCATTGTATGCTCTCTCTCTCTCTATATATATATATATATTTTTTTTTTTTTGCTCCAAATGTGTTGACTTTTCTTTGAAAAAGAGAAGGTATTTGTAAGAATGTTTCACTTTGTTTATGTTTTGAAGTTGAGATATATTTCAAATGATCATCTTTTATGTTCCACAGCAGAGAGTCAGTCAAACAGGTTTGGAATGGCATGACATTTTGGGTTAAAATATCCCTTTCAGAGTCTGTTAATGTCCTTTTAGAGTCATTTTAGAAGTTTAAATTTAAAGGATAAGTTCACTTCTAGTCTACACACTCCCCTCCCGCCCCCATTTGCAATTAAAAAGTTTATAAATTAGTGCTGTCAAATGATTAATTTATTTGTATAGCGCTTTTCACGATACATATCACTGCAAAGCAGCTTTAAGTAAAGTACCAAAGTAATGTTTTACAGTATATGTAGTAGTAGCTTGTACGTGTAGATATGGCATAGATGTGAGGTAAAGATCAATTAATGACGTAATCGAACAGACAAGGAACATTATAAATTAGTA
>JAUMHR010000060.1:9515243-9543900 GCA_032361145.1 Enteromius fasciolatus | reverse complement strand
TAATAATAATTATTAAACAGTTGCAACTAGCAACTTAATTCACATATGATGAGTTGACACTTCTCTCCAACTTTCTCCAAGCTGATGTGTTGAAAAAGTTGCTAAATCTATCAGCAAAATTGCTAAGTTGACAACACTGTACAAACAGGGGTGACTGTAAATAGCTAACAGTTTTGTAGCTGTTCCTTCAGTAACTAGAGATCAATGTTCCTGAGGAGCTGCAAATTATTGTGGGTTTTTGATCGCACAAGTATCGGCTGACAGTGCCATGCCACGTTTTATTTCAAAGAGCTCGCTGTGACAATGGCTTCTGGTAATAATAGTATATGTTTCCCCTCCTGGAGAGGCCGTGAATGCTATCTCCCCACACCATCTCATTCCATCTAAGCCTCACACAAACCGCTGACATATCACACAAATACCTCCTTTATTAGCTGGCAGTGATTGTTTGCTGAATGGGAGAGTGGCCCCCATGGACCCCAGCAGACATTCCAACACAGTGTTACACTTACATGACATAAGATGAAGGTACATTTCTGTGGAGCAGGTCTGTACTGGCTGCTCTTGATTTCTCTTGCCAAGATGAGATCTGAACAGAGATGCTCACAGAGGGGCGAACCGGTGAATGCCATTTCCCTCGCTCAATGCGTTCAATGGCAATGCCTTCCAAATGTATAGGCCTTATATGTCAAAGAAATAAGTTGACAGGCATCTTTAAAAGTTTGTCTCTGAGCTTCCGCTTTTGAGGTGAAGTAGTAGAAGTAGCAGTTTCTATCTAGAACTAACTTCTTTATGTTAAGAGTAGCACAACGGTCAATGTAACAAGACAAACCAACATATTTTAAACTTATGATACATTTTTAAAACAACTGCATTAGGTTCCACTTGATTCGCTTCTCTAGAAATGTTGAGTAGAATGTCATCGTCTCCCACCGTTTAATTCTGCATTAGTCAGCCAGTGCGGGAAGAGTTATTTAATTAACATCTCTCTCTTTGTGTCTCCATCTGACATCAGTACAGGCTGCCCAGCTGTGTTTTTCTGAAGAGAGAAGGACATGTACACAGTCTCCTCTGACCCAGCACTGAACTGTGGAGGCAGCCAGTGGAGCTTCATGAGGAGCTCTGCTACTCGACTAACCTGAGCATGCAGAACTGACAAGGAAAATCATAGTATTATGGGCCAATCACATGGAACACATTCTTATGTTCATAAAACATTGAGTGGGGCAGAATACAGGAATTTCAGGAGACATTTAATTGTTTCAAATTTGATGTTGCATCAAAAATTCTAAAAAATACATGCTTTTTAAAGGTTGCAAGGTTTAAAACATATGCTTGATGCTGCAACCAAAGGCATCTATCACTTTACAATAAAAAAAAAATCTTTGTTTTTTGTAGTTTTTATTTAAAGTAACATTTTTAGCACTTTATTCTATAGATGTAATTTAATATTTAAAGGCCTCCTCCAAGTGGATATCTAACTGTTCCAGCAAATGGTCAATTGAAGGTTTCAATCTAAATATCAACTTTCCATTCTTGAAGAAGCTGACCAAGCTGTCCAAACAATGATAGTGGGGGACAGCTACAAGCAACATGAGGCAACCCTGGGAAAGGGGAATGCGCCACTTAGAATAGGGGTAGAGGGAAACAGTTTTATTTTCCTTTGCCTCAGAAATATGAACTTGCTTCCCACATCTGTTTGCTTAAACTTGCTCCATTGCCAGGTGCACAGATATACCAGGCCAGGACCGTTATGATGACTTCACACGGTACACAAAATATCTTTCTAAGAAATCCATGAAGAGATTAGTTACTATTTTTTTTAAGTTAATTCTCAGTTCTCTATGTTAGAATCAGCTACTTGGTATTGGGCTAAAATCTGCCTCTTCATTGTGTCAGAGTATCTCTAGTCTACGCAATTACTTAGCTTGTGAACCCTGAGCAATTGTATTATAACACTTCAAAACTGGGTCTGATCCCGTACACTCTCTTTCTTGCTGTGTCAAAGTTGTCAGAACATCAAACAGACAAGTTTAAAGGTCATTGCCAAGTGTGTCACCCATGCCAAGAATTCAGCTTGTCAGTATTGTTATTTCTTGAAAGAGCCCGCTCATTTACCTGATATCCGGCGAACGATGTTAGAGACCTTGTGATATACATTACATACATATGCTCTGTATTCTTGTCTATGGCTGCGATAGTATGAACGCAAACGGTTGCCACTCCTTGAAATCATGCAGTTGAGCCAAACTCTTTACCCTGAAGAATCTGCATCTTGTTGCTTGTTCAAACTTGTTTTCTGGAAGGAGCTTGACAGATCTGTGAGTTCATTGAAACAGTACTCAGCTGGTGTTGCCAGTTGAAATTACTAAGCCACGTAGTCAGAGTCATTATGCTATTCACCTCGCTTCTCTGTGTCATAAAGGTGACCTCGTATTGAACTGGTAGATGGAAGGCAGTGGTTTTTATCACTGATCCAGAATCCGTATTTGACAATCAATAAATGATCCAAGTGTCCTACATAGAATGGCAGCTTACTAGGAAAATATGGGGAAAAGAAATCTTCCGCTAATGGAAAGAACATCCAAACAGTTTGAAGAGTCACAGAAGTATTATGCAACGTTGGAATTTGTCATGTGTACTTGTTCTTGTTTCTCAGTAGACATGCATGATGAGACACATTTCAAACCAGAGTTGATGATGCGTTAAGTTCTCAATAAGCCTCGCTCCAAGGTTTTCTTTGTTTTAGTGAGCAAACACTGCAATCATAAGCATCTTAAGGGATTAAAGGTAGAGACGTTCTTTTGGAAAACATCATTGAATTGTCATCCATAAATTGTATAACTTATATGGTTATTGTAGATTATATGGTAGTGGAACGCGCAGTATTGAGACCCTTTAGTCTCCGATGTCTAGTATAACCAGAGTCATTACTGTACTATGAAATATGACTACTCAGAGTTCAGACATATCGAACAGGTAAGCCCCAGAGCCAGGTAGGTCACATAACTCAAAAAGGAAAACATTGCTCATGTTTCCTGAGCGCTCTTAAATCTCTGGGGTGTGGTGGTGGGATGGGTGTACCAAAAAGAGGGCAGCAAAAGTCCCTTGAAGCCCTCTGGGCCTAGAAAGTCTTGGCTTGCTGTACTTATCATGCAGGACTTGGGGTAGACTGGCCTTTGGCATTGAAATCAAACACTTGGCCTTGAACTAGGGTGAATTGTAGGTGATTGTTAAATCGCAATTATTGCTTGAATTTGTTAAGAGGAATAATTAAGCTTTTTGCTTTGGGGCTTCTCATCTCAAAGTATGCTGATAAAGTGATCATATTAAGCTATAAATTTGGTCATAATGCTTTTATTGGAAGTGCACTAAACCTGAATGCTCACTGGAAAAAGCTAAATCTTGTAATAAGCCAAGAAATTATTTTTAAAAGCAGTGTACAGTAACCTTGCAATCATAAAACACCTGTAGTCCTGCAGTATAGCTATCAATGTGCGTAATGAAGTGATTTCTCTTGCATTTGTCATTGAATACCTTTTACGGCTGACTCAATTGCTCTAAGTGATGCAGAGTTCATCTGTCATCAAACGGTTCAAAATGCAGGCTTGCAATGGTTTGCGCTGTCACTACAGTCCTAATGTTTTTATTTCTTCTTTCAAGGAGACCATCAGAGACTACATTCCTTTTACTAACTGTTCTCTTGTAGAGGTGATGAAAAAGAGTGAATTAATAACTAATTTGACCAGCAACACAAAGCTGACACCTTACCATTTTTCACGCTTCGCCTTGCAGTATGGTATGTATGTTTTATATTTATATAAATTCCATTCTTATTTTGACACTATCAATATGCATATTTAGACTTATTAAGGTTTATGGCACAACTAGTTTGACTTTGATGGTAATCTACTTAAATCTGATGATCTCAAATCTCATTTCCAAATATTAAGAAAGGAAACTTTGCAACCACCCATTTAGCTATTCTTTTCATATACCACAAGCGGCAATCAAACACCTTTAGATCATACAAACATGTAGATGAAAGGGATTCACACAAACCCCATTAAAAGCAACCAACATCCTCCTCTGTTTAGAACTTGAGGCACGGAAAGAGCAAATGTACACTTATCCCTGTGCTTTAGGCCACGGACATGGCTGCTTTACCGCCATAATCCTGCTATTATTTCTGTTCCTTTCTCTGAAAATTACAGTTTTCACCGCATTAAGTTGGAACTGCTCCCGTGCTGATGTATTCACAGCCTTCTTAGTTGTTTGGCCTCCAGTGCTCAGGTCGTCTTTGACTGGAGTCATTAACACATTCTTTACACATCTAAAGGGATGAAGCGAAGAAGCGCACTTCAGCCTTTTAATGTACAAGCAGCTACCTCCACCTGGGCTGTGTGCTTTAAATATCCCACCAATATTGTTGCTCTATATTCCACAAATTGGGTTGAGTTACAAGTTGGCACAGGTCTGGGAAGACATTATACATGGAGTGTAATTTTAGACACATGCCACACATGATGAGGAGAGGCCAGCAGGGAGGGAGATCTGTAATTAAGAGCAGTTTGATGGTATTTCCTATAGCAACATGAGCGATCAGCTTCTTTGTAAAGCCTCGCGGGACCTCCTGTGTCGTACGCCTCATTCAAAACTCAACACAACTCACAACCGTTGGAATGTGTCTTAAGTGAAAGTCCAAATCCCCTCCACCACCCAAACCTCCAAATAAACATACACAAACACACACACAAAATAAAGAGATTATTTTATATTGATTACTAGTAATTTCGATGCTGGAATATTGTTAACCATATTTACAGATTTGGGTAAAGTAGTTTCTTGTTAGTATGACTTGGACTTAAAAATAAAAAGCAGTTCTTATATGTTTGTTATTTAAATCAATTATTTCACATTTATTTGATCTCAAAGCTGTTAATTTGCAGTTATTATCACTCCACCGCCTGTGTGAAATCAGCAGTGATAATCAGCATTTTAACAATGGATGCACAAGTTCCTACGTTTTTGCGAAAAATGTGTGACTTGCTAGTTTCTCTGTTGATGCGATGTATTATTGTACATGAATAGCAAGTTATGTTGTTATACAGGAAATGCACCTTAGGTTTAGAACTACAAAAAAAACGGCAAGGAGCGTTAAAAGGGCCCCTACACTTGGACTTACCATCACCTGGTGGCTTTAGGGAGACACAAACAGTGAGCAATTGTCTTTAGAAGTCTTCAGGCCAGGAATTCTTACCAAATGTGAAGTTTGGTATAGATTGGACATTGTTTAGTTAGTGCAAAACAAATCATTTCCTGTTGGCAGCAAACGGTGCTATAATTATAATTGAATTTTGGCCTTTTAGATGTGTTCAGGCCAGGACTCTTATCAAGCGTGTCAAGTTTGTAGCAGATAGGACATCGTTACAACTTCTTTTTCCATTTGTCAAGCAGCCATAGACATGCCTTTAGGAAGAGTATGTCACATCGTAAAACATGTCACTTCCTGTTGCCAGCAGATGGCGCTATTAATATCAGATATATCAGACTTCCTGTTTTTTTGAAGTTTCGGACTTTCGCACTTTTTGTTTGTAATGATATGGTACACGTCTGCAGAAATATATGTGAAACATAGCTTGAGGGGCACTTTGTTGAAATTTTATAGGTGGTGCTGTTGAGCCATTTTGCTACACCCACTATCAGATATTCACCATTCATTTAGGAAAGAAGAAACAGAGCAGTTTCACTAGGGTCCTTGCTTGCACCACCGATGCTCAGGCCTTAAAAACCTTTTTTTTAAACCTAAATAATAGTTCTTCACCACTTTGAACTCATGAAAACAATTTCTTAATGACAGATCCTGCCCTAATTTGCATACACAAGCGAGTCCTGTTGCATAATACTTTATTCTCTCTTATCCATGATCACAGGCTCAACTTTAATCTTCTGTTATTATAGCAAACATCTCATGTTGTGGTTCCATAGAGGTGAGATATATAGATTGTAACCATCTTTGTCTGATGTGACATGCAAAAAGAAGTCATACAAAGGACTGTGATACTCCAGCACACATATGTGAAATAAAAGTCGGATTATGTTTGAGGAGCAATCTGGATTCTACACATATATGTTTGCAGTTCTCTTCACAAAGGAAGTCAACAGTAAGACCACTAATCCTTTGTGAAAATACCATGAGTTGCCTTTGTCCCTCAGGCTCCGATACGAGACATAATTTGAGTAGACTTTTCTATATGTCCTTTTGTCAAGTTCTTCTTGAAATGAAAGGCTATATGACACCATAATACTTTCCCCCCCACCCCTAATTACTATAGAAATGTATGGTTGTGCACCTGTTGAGCAACCATAGATTGTTTCCTATACTCAATTTTGTGATGTGCACAAAGAAAATCAAAGAATCCTAATGCACAGTGTCAGATCTGTAATAACCACATCAACAGGATTAGAGCGACTGTAGGATTAGTTATATGGTCAAGCGTTATATACCAGAAGGCTATCTGTAAGACATTAATTATAGCTGATCAAGTAGTAAATAGAAATGAACTGCTTCTGAGAATTTAAATTCTGACAAGCATTCACACAACAACTTCAAGCATTTTTATTATCACATTTGTAAGTTTTATGGACCACCTTTGTGATATTTTGATGGTGCTATTTTGCTTTGCAGAGATTTCATTCATTGTAATTACCTCGATTAGAAAGACTAGAGTCTTCAAATCTTCTCAAATATTTCAGATGAAATATTCAATTTGTAATTCTGTGCAATTTTTGTGCTGTTTGTATGGCACTTACACAAACATAAGTGAATGGATACCACTGGCAAATTATAACTGTGCCAGTGGAACATTTAGTGTTGCTCTGTATCCTGGTTTGTGTTTGATATCTAAAGAATAGAATTGGAGTAATCAGTTCTTTGAAAGTTCTTTTTTCTCAATAATACTGGCTGTGCTGCGTGTTTGATTGTGCTATGACATGATTTTAAACAAAAGTTGACTGCATGACTTATGGATTTTAATAGGGTAAGGGGAGTAATGGCAGTTTCCTGACTTGTTCCATCTTGTGAAAAGTCGGCAGGCATTTATTTAGGCCCCATAAAAGAATGACACACAGCTACTTAGTAGCCTACGCTGAATTAGCAGCTCGTCTCAAACAAAACGAAGTCATCTCTTAGCTTAAGCTAGTTTCATTTCAGTGAAGTAACAAGGTTTTTTTTAATTGATCATAAAATTATTTAACCATGTAAATCCTGATATATAAATAATGGAAATGGAGCGGTTTATCAAACCTTTAGACAAAAGGGTTTGCATGTTTGTTTGAGTATTATACTTGATTCATCATAGGAAACATAGGAAAATATGGAGCTAATATTCAAAAGAGGAAGAAAACTATTTAGAAACTGGAAAATAGGAAGTTTGGTGCAGTTGCTTATATTTATGGTCAGAAAGTAAGATGATATTCTACTATTTAAAATTGCAAATCTTTGAAGGTTTTTTTTATAATAGGATTGCACAATGCTTAGATAAATACACATAAAAATCAGTTGTCACTCCTAATTATTAGTTGTACCTCCCAACAAGATTTCTTAGTTAGATGATATTTAAATGCTTAGTTTTCTAAATAATCTTAATAATTTTTATGGTGGGGCAGAGTTGCAGGGTTGAAGATAAAGATGGCACAACAGCCATCCTGACATTCAAGTTGACATAGTTGCTAGGCCAGGGAATTTCTCGAGGACATTACCAGTGTTCTGTGGCCCATTCCCTGCATCGCTCCAGCAGTAGCTTCAAGTAGACGAGCAGGCAGCTATAAATCAAAGGCCTCTGTTGAATTCCAGGTGTGCACAGGTGCGCCCAAAGTGGCCCATAAAAGCGCATGTTAGCTGGGGAAGTCTCAGTTCACAACCATCACCCTGCTAGACAGGCGTTGACGTTAAACGATGAATGGTTTGGCAGCGAAACAGCACAGTTTATAGGAAAACATTGCGGGAATCTTAATTAGCCTTTCAATGATAGCCTCTTGGCATTAACAGTTGCTGGCAGACAGCATGATATTAAAGCCAAGGGTAAGGTACATAGTCAACGTTCTGCCATCATGCCGAACACCTGGCTTACAGCTTCTTGCAGTGCATCCTAATACGCTCGACTGCAGCGCGAACGCATTGCGTAAAAGGTTATATTTCGGTCCCTGCACATCAGAAATTAAGCAGGCATGATAGCATAATGGGGGGCGACGTGTTGGCGGATCAACAAGAAAACTCTTAAGTTTTCACAGAGAGTTTCTGCTAATTAAATGGCTTCATTGTAAAGGGAAAGCGAAGGCGTAACGAACGGAGGCAACTAGACTAGAATTTGTCTCCCCTTAATTGTTCTTCTAACATTTCTTGTCTCCTCCATCTACAAGTGTTAAGCTCTCCGACGTCATGCCATTCAGAATGTGGAAAAGAAGCAGGAGCCTGAGCCAAACAGAGTAACATCCAAAAGGTTTTTCAAAACCACACAATATTGTGATTCAGCTCATGGTGACTGGGTGTCGATGTTACTTTAACCAAGGCTGTTTGGCCAGCTGCCTTTTCACGCTGCTGCCTATTGATGAGTTTTCATCCGATTCTCAAAGGAGCGTTTTGTGCCGATTATTCAAGGGGTGATGCTAAGATCTTTCTAACTTTTGGATTGAAATTCCTCTTAACATCATCCTTCACAATGGCAAAGCCTCTCTTTTTGCCATCCCTATCGCCTTTGGGGGGGACAAAATAAATAGCATCCAAAAGTTAGCCGGATTTTTGCATAGTTAACATTTCGCTAATGGGCAGGCCTGCTTCTCAGGGAGACTGGACAGCATTTTTGGGGGCCACAGAGGCGTTGTTGTGGTGACGGCGCTGGGAAGTGAATGAAGCAGATGTCAGAGTAATCCATCACCCCTCTTCCCCCCCTCCTTACATCGGCCCATTGCTGTGACACCCTCCTCGCTGCTACTCATCAATTAAAGCTCTACACCAGCCCTACCATTAACATGCAAGTACTTTCGTTAGCTTCCTCACTGCCCTGCGGTCAACCATGTTGTAAAAAATAATGTCAAAACCAGTAGTCGACCATAAGTTAAGTATGTTTTGCCCCTTCTTTACTAATTTGAGGGACTGTCAAACTAGTGATGACTCTGTTTGGTTGAAGGATGTAAGGCTGAGAGATGGTATGGGAAATGTGATGATTCTAACTAACAGGTCATATAGTTTAGGTCAGTTTTTCTAACTAGAGTTAACCCTGTAAAATAAATGAAGACTATGCCTTGGAAACTGTTGCGTCCCCCTTAAAAAAGAAAAAAATGGTAGAAGCCAAGGAAATATTTATTAACACTGTTGGAAACATAATGCATAACATCTTTTTTATCATTTATGATGACACAATAATGAAGTACAATCAATTTGGCAAAACATCTGTTGAAATCACATGTTTTTAAAAATAATTATTACATCAAGGCCATCCTGCTCTTGACAAAGAGCCAGGCTCAAATTCAGATGTTCTTTGGTAAAAACCCTCAGTCATGATTTTTTCTCAGTACCAGAGGGTTTGTCCCAGGATTATTTAACTACAGTTTCCCATACTGATCCCACTTGCAGGACCTTTGTCATTAAAATGCTACTCTTGTAAGTTTTCACGTTCGAACACCAGTATGATCGTATTGTAATATTTTTCTTTTTTTTTTTTTTTCATCATCATAACTTGCTTGGCAACTACATCGCCATGAGTGTAACTTCATTGAGATGTAGATTACAATAAACTGCTCAAGCTGGTACCATGACACAATCACACTGTTTCTAGCTTATCTCTCTAATTTCTGATGTCCATCTACAGGACATCGGTAGTGGGTTTTTCCTTTACACAAAATAAATAAAATATAAAAATAATCTCTTACAAAATATATGTCAACACAAGGACAATCTGTCTGGACAACCACATTTGGTCACAACACACAATATACTACTAGTATTAACTACAGTTGCAGAACAGAACAAAACTAGCAGCAAAGAGTGTTATATTACCTATAATATATAACATTAATAGAACTGGTTATCTGATCTCAACATTCCACATCAGTAGCAGGTGGGGCATCTGTATTGAGGATATTCCATTCGAAAAGTGAATTAATTACTGAATCTCTTTCGCTGCCAACAGAGCAAATATTAGCCAAAAGCGAGGGAAGCTTGTGGCCTCATTACCATAAAGCTTTGTGTCAAATGAGGTCCCAAAGTTTAAGTGGGGAGAATTTAGATCCCATTTAAATACACTTATTTTAATTGGACTATTCCACTTTAAAGACAAATGTTCTTGTGGACACATGTTAATTTCACTTTGGAAGGAATGAGCCTTCAAACCCGATGCCCGATTCCAGTGTGTAATTGTACATAGGAATATATGTGCAAAGGTTGACACTTAAGGAGATGGGAAAACGGAAGCAAAAAGCCTAACAATGATACATTAAAGACAGTAGAGTCTCCTCTTTCAGAGACTTGTAATTACACCTTGAGTGCAGTGCACTTGTTTTTGTATTGTCCATTGTCGTTGGTTCATCCCTAAGCTAAAGCACATGACATACAGTGTAAAAGTTGGTCAGTTTATTTCTATCCAAAACACACATATTAAACAGGAGAAGAGCTAAATCTAAGCTAGTAAACACAATGAGAAGTATCAGTAGTTTCCTCATTAAATAAATTAACATTAGCCATTTTCTCTAAATAAAATGTTAAATATCACTGTTGTGTCCATGTACAGTTTTTTTATGTTGTAAGATTTGTTATATCAATCACTCATGCCAAAAAAGTTCCTTAGAAATACCTTCTGTGCTGTCTACAGAGCAGAACACCCTTAATAATCACACCCCACATCTTTTTCACGGTCTACAGATCAAGCCTTTGCAGGCTACTTCGCTCTGTTGCTCAGTACTGGAACAGAAAGGAGTCTACTGGTACCAACACTGAAGCCCTCAGCAGAACTCAGGAGCAAAGCGGCACGCAATGCACACAATTACTCCGTCTAGACTCCACCAGACCTACGATTTCCAGTGCAAATGGCTCTTTCCTCTCAATACTTGGAACCCATAGCAGTGGCCATCCGGTTGCGTCGCTTGTAGACCCTCTACCACACTAGTCACAGGTGTGTATCAATTCCCCAGCAATAAATATTTCACTTGCACGTGTACACTTCTGTTCGTTCGCTACAGGTGTTGCACTTGACGTAGCAACACCAAAGAAACTTGCAGTTGCACTGCCACACGCGTGAGTACTGGTGCGTGTTATATCCACGGCCGCAGCACATGAGGTCGCAGCCATTGGCCTGCTGCGCAGTCTTGTTGCAGATCCTGCCTTGGGTTCCCATGCTACCCGTCACGGGATCTGCCTCGCAATAGTTGGGCGACTTCTCGATGTACACCAAATCCGTGTCCATGGGCTTCCGGTACGAGTAAGGCTTTTTAACCTTCAGAAAGGTTGGTCTCTTGTTCCGACTGGCTCGGACCGGTTCCACATGTACGGCATGGTTATACTTCTCCTTGAGGATGTAACCCAACTGACGAAACTTTGGGAGAGTGGTCCAACAAGTCTTAGTAGTGCAGGATCCTGATACACCATGACATTTACACTCTAAGCGCATGTTCTTCTCCAAGACCTGAAAGGAAAAATCAACAAGTCAATACCTTTGGGATAATTTAGGCACCTAGGTTCCTTTTAGGAATCTTAGCCTGAGGTCATTATGAAAGTAGACTGTTTGATGACTCATTGTTGATTTAGTTAGTCCAAATGGTGACAAATTTGAAGTGTGCAATCATCCGTTACAAAAGATAGAATTACTGATGTTAAGCGCAGAATGTATGAGGAAGGAAAAGATCTTGTTTACGAAAAGGTATGTGGAAGTTTTGGTCAAAAACCCTAACATATTGCACATATTCCCATCATCTAATAAAGGAATATTCCAGCAAACCAAGATCTGGATGGACTAACAATACAGTGGTGATTAGTGAAATCACCCTCGGTGGCATACAGTTGGGTATTTTAAGACACACTTCTGGGAATGGTTTAACAGGTTGAGACAAAGGTTTTTTTTAACATTCCGATTTGAAGAATGCAAGGATTGTTAAACTTGCAGTGCTAGACTACCTCATTCCTCTCGCCGTGTAGAGAGCCGGCCTGCAAAACAGCTTGTGTTCACAGGCTCTCTGACTACTTGTGGGAAACCGTGTACACAACACACGCCACAAATTGTTGCAAGGGGCAAACTATCAGAGGTTGTCTGTAGGAGTCTCTTGTCTTGTATAAGCAATAAAGCGGAATCTGCACAGGATATGATATAAACACTGACTGAACGATGATCGCAGAGTTCCTACAACAATCAGCCTGTGTGTAGTGTACACAGATAAAGCTCAGGAGTCAGGTTTCAGGTGCCTGTGTGCCTCCCCTTGTTATACCTACACACGTCAAACTTCACAGGTAAAAACAAAACATTGTGAGCTTCAGTTTAACCGAGGGATGCTGTATCACTTCTTGTCCTGTAGTTAATTTGCATGCAAACTAATGCTAAACGTTCATTCATTCCACATACCTTAGTTTTAGGCTTAGAAAAAACAGTAGGTTAGCTCAGAACAGATGAATGAATGGGCAAATGTAAGCAGAACTCAGTGAAGCAGAGTGCCTGTTTAGATATAGAAGATATCCGAGTGGTCTGATTGGCATCAGTGGATTGCCTGTTCAGGGCGGCACAATCTTTGGTGTGGTTGGTTAATGTGTCTTTTCTCTCCCTCTCTTTCTCTTCCTTTCACTCTTTTTCACTTTTGCTGTGGGTGGGAGAGCCTTTACCTTGCGTTTTAATTATTATTTTTTCTCCCTTTCAGACTTTCAGGAGTCTTTTTGACAGTTGTCTGCAATCTAGGATGCATATCGGGCTTAGTAGGTTCATGATCCTGATTTCTGATAAACAGTAAGTCTCAGGAAAAGTTTACAATGGAAAGATCCTTGTGTCTTAAGGAAGGCCACGCCCCTTACATGCAATCATGGGTGTGGCATGTTGATGCCATGACCGTAGGCCCTGTGGGTATTTTCAAAACTGCAGCTTTTTCTATGGGATTTGGCCATTCTTCCACACGCAAACGCAGCACCAGGTCACTGAACCCTGGGGTTAGTGTTATCGTGCAGGATATTCTGTCTTGTGATGTCAGAATATATCTGCCTCTTGGAAACTTTCAGGCTTCTGATTGGCTAACATGGTCTTACGGTTGAGATTATATGAGCACCTGTTGGTTTGACATGCTCCTGATAGTGTTTAATTGCACACAAGACTAAAAAAATAAATACCCATGTACGTATGGACATGGCCTTTTAATGAGTTTTATCGAGATCTGCTCAATAAAAATTAATTTGTAAAATGTCGTTTTACAGCACTGTTTATACTTGCTATTAAGAGGGGATTGGTGCATGTGAGGCACCAGATAACAGAAGAGCTTAATAAAAAAGTTACAAAAGGCTACTGGTCAGGCTTAGGGTTTTAAAGCCCCCAAAAAGCTCTGTCCAGAGTGCTGAAAAATCACACTCTCCAGATTGGCACTAAATGACGAAAAGCTTATAAAGGTCAGACAGTTTGCTTAGGCATTCTACAGTATAATGTTATGCAAAAACTAACTGCATTGCATTGCTATACCTAGTTATTTTTTAATCTACTACCAACTCCAAAGCAGAGCAAATTCATTTAACAGCATTGAATAGCAGGGGTTCTCAACCTTGGTGCTTGAGGGTCCAACTTCCCTGTCAAAGTTTAACCCCAACCTTGATCGAACCTGTCTTCCTGTAACTGGTGATGCTGAAGACCTTGATTAGCTTGTTCAGGTGTGTTTGATTAGGGCTATAGCTAAACTCTTCAGGAAATTGGACCTCAAGGGCCAGATTTGAGAACCCCTGCTGTAGGACTCCTGGAGGGCCATGTTCCAGCAGAGTTTAGCTCTAGCCCTAAATAATCACACCTGGACCAGCAGACCAATGTCTTCAGGATTACTAAAAACCTTTTTATGCAGGTGTGTGGGAGCTAAACCTTCCAGGAAAGCTGCCTTCTAGGAGCAGGACTGGATGACCCTGGCCTACTGATGTTTTTATGCATGGTGCTTCTTAAAAAAACGTGCAAACTGCGCCACATACCTTGCGTCCCACTTCATTGTTATGGAGGTTCATGAGTGTCCTAGCATTCTGCCTGATCTCCCGTGCATCTATAAACACCTTTGAGAAGCTTAGACCATAGCGAATATCAGCTGAACATCCTCCCCACTTCCAGCCCTCCTCTTGGTTGTAGAAGCCCTGCTTCTCCTTGTCACAGCCACAGCCGCTCAGCGTACCCTGAGTACAGGCCGCTGTGATGGCATGGGCGACCCCGGCAGCGATAATGGCGTAGGTGAAGGCTGCTTCCTTACTTCCTGGATTCAAAAGAACATTATCCGTCAGTAATGCTGACAACAAAATCCAGCAGAGGCAGTTTTAAAACACCCTACATACCTGACATATCTTGACACTCACAGCAATAATAAAATGTGTTAGTTGAGTCAAGTTTAGTTCATTTATCATGCACACTGATTAACAGTCTCAAATAGATGGTGTGGGGGGCTTACTGTAAAAAACATGATATAGAAATGATCTAGAACCCGACATAGGCAAAACAAACACGGATCACATACCTGTGATTATTCAAAACACAAATAATTGTCCTTCAGTTGTCATAGAGAGGAAACAGAAAGACAAATAACTGTTTGCACACAGATGAGCAAAGGAAGGAACGGTCCATCTCTTTAATAAGCACAAAGGACAAGGGTTTATTTCAGAGACAATAGAATGGTAGAGATAGAGGGTATGTGTTTAGACTCTAGTCTGGCCACTGTCCCAGCTTCCGTCAGAACGAGGGATCCACCCTGTGGAGATGAACTCCTCAGGCATGCAGTGCCTCCCTGGCCAGAGCACTGCTATAATTGATTGCCACTGTTAAACAGGGCACTTCCAGGTTAATGGTGTATTTCATTTATAAGGACAAAGATAGGTCTGAAGTCCTGCAAAGAGTTATTTCAGGGACTTTTTTGTTAGGTGACATCAAGCAGCAAATAACTTTCCGAGAGTTGCAAGCTTCCAGTTTTCACACTATGTAAGTTGCTTTGGATAAAAGCATTTGGCAAATTTAAAAGCTAAAAAACAATAAGAGACCTAGCTCTGCATTGGTATTTTTTATTTTTTTTTAAATACCAATGCGTGATTATGTCAACATTCCCGGAAATATACATATCCTTTACTGGATTAATGAGTCATCATGTATCGACTGTCCCTAAGAATCATTTACACACCTCAACTGAAGAAACGCTTTAAAGAGTTAACTACTATATAGGCTTCATAAAGATTAATGTCATGAGTTATTACAATTAATATCTTTTCTATCTTTTGATCATTTCGTGGCAAGAAGTGAAAAACACATATATATGTCAGACTGCTAACAGACCGGCTCAGCAATTCAGGAATTTTCACCTTCGAGCGATCAAGAGCGGCAGCAACAATCTTCAGTGGTTTCCTGAAACTAACATTGGTATGTGTTGACCTGCTGATGATAAACATCTTGGAACGCTGCCCATGCAATTTAACAAAGGCCAGTTTGGGGCATCAATTATGTGGAGATTTTTATGAGTTGTTTGGGCTTGTCGCCAAAGGAGTAGGGATATATCTTGAAGAAAGGAAAATGAAGACTGTATTGACGCAGAATCTTAAAATTCTCATCAATACTAGAGCAGACGGCTCCTTGTCCTTGTATATCACTTGAGCTATGTTTACTTATATCAAGATATTTTGAACACAAACAGTGCAGATAAGACTTCCATAAAACTTGTGTGTGTTATGACATGGGTGTCATTTATTTTCAAGAGAAATCTGAATCAGTGGCATTGCATGATTCTCTGCGAGACGTTTCTTGCCAAAACTGTAAATGCAAGAGGTTAATTTATAAACCTCATACAATGTACTTGTCTGGACTTGAGGCATTAATGCTGTTGGAGGAAAACTATTTTTGAGCATACCAGAGGGTGGTTAAGTCAGAGAAGATTTAGGAGGGTTGCGCTCAAGCAACATAAAGTAACACAAGCACAAAGATAGGATGCCTTTCGCATATCTGTCCAACCACTGACTTCCAGCAAGCTATATTTCAATCGAACTTCATTTACATATACGATATCCATGGCTAGTGGAGACGGCAAAGTGTGCAAAAGTGCACCTATAAGTGGAATCCATTGCCGTGTGTGCCAAATGTGGACCTTGGTACCAGGCCCTGAAAATTACTGCACATTACTCAACAATTTTTTTTTTTTGAGTACGCAAGCCCCTCCCCACAGGATTAACAACCTCTTTTCATCTTCTAACTTCTGCTACTATGAGCATGACTGGTCATACACCCACTGAAACCAATCCCGTTTGAACGGTTGTCCACTTTATTTAATCCTCTCTATACCAACCATAGACAAAAAAAAGAGTCTGGGTAAATAAAGCAGTTGGGCCGCTTCAGAAATGGAGACCACGGTCTGTCACTCTAGGTCAGCGTCAGCTCTGAAGCGCTTAGATGAGAGGGCACACAACACAAGACCCATAGCAGCTGTCCAAGCAGACAGCATTAAATAATATAATCAGCACCCACAACAGATCCAGGCTGCCATTCAAGTGTAAACGGCTGAGTGTGCAGCTCCAGAATGAGATGGAAAGAGACGAAAACCTGTGGGTTTTTTTTTTTTTTTCAGGAGGCGCTTGTCTTTGATGCAGAGGGATAAAATACAGCTTCACCTTCAGCGATAGATACAAGTCTCTACAGATCTAAGCTTCTCCCCTGGGCCTCAACCACACCATCGCAACACCGACTGGGATCCTAAAACTGTGCGTTTAACGGAAAGAGAATAATTTTTTAATTATGTTATCTTGGAGTTTATTTCAGACAGAGTTTGGATATTTGAGCATCAAAATTCCCTGCAGCCACAGGAAAAGCCACACAATAATGCCACCTCCTATTTGCTAGCAGGGTCTGAAACTAAAGCAAAGTCCTTCACACCACCATTCATCAATGTGTCGCAGGCTCAATAGCACTGAAGGACTTCTTAACAGGCCTAAGTTTGCCTTAGGAAAATGGATAACATTACCCCCAAGTGAAAAACTCAGTTAATTACTTATGCTTTGTCTCTTTACGGTGACATATTGTTACATTTCTTCACAATACTGTACTTTCTTTTGCTCTACTATTCAACCACTGTAACTTATACCCGTGGTAAAGTGAAAACCCTGAATGCCAAATCATTAAAATCTACAGATAAGACAGGTCGACTAGAAAAATCATTCTTTTGAGAGGGTGGACTGTTGAGAGGTCTATAAATCCAGCCGCGTTGGCACTTGCTCAATGAATCCATGCAGCTGAAACCTACCTGACATTGTTACTATGGCGTGTGAGAATCTAAATATTCGCCTGACATCCAATGACAAATCAATTCAAATGAGATATCAGGAGGAGGACACAATAGAGTGTCATTCGAAGACACAAAAGTCTATGCAGAGTTTGTGAAGACAATCCTACATTTGCATGAAAGTAGTATTAAGAGTGTTGTAGCAGGTGTTTAAGAGTGACCTCCGGTTTCACAAAGACCGTCAGACAGTCTCTCAGCAAAAAAACAGAAATCTAAAGGTCTCCTCATTCACAAGTTGAGTCTTTATTTGGGCTTTGAATCTCTCCGGGGCTTGAAAGAAAGTAATTTAGTCATTAACAGTCTTTGTGCTTTTCTTTTTTATTAGAACTATGTCTAAAATATGAGACCGCTTGTTTAAAAATATCAGCAATTAATTTCTGAATACTGTAACAGTATAAATGTAATAATTTGGTAACATACCCACTTTCAACTCTTTTCCAAAGACAGTTCTTTCCCCGAGGGCTGAGCAGTTCCACCTTCCATTTTTGAATTGAAACTGACACTCATTGATTCCCATTTGCGCTCCTTCTCCAATGACAATGATAGCGTCAGGCCGGCTTTGACAGATAGTCCTTTGACGAGGGGCCAAACCAGGAATTTTGTTACAGATAACACTTGCTCCCAACGCAACCACGGAGGAAAAGCCCCTGTAAAGTTTAAAACGAAGTGGAATGTTTATGTAGGAAAATATTGAAAACTTAAAATGCAGTTTGAGTGGAAAGAGCCATGACTACAAAATAATTCACAGTATATATGGTTGGTAACAAAACAAGACTAGAGCACTTTGGGAAACAAACTATGGATTTATGGATGTCTTATTTATTATTGTAGCATATTTAAACATTGTTCTTAGGGACTTGTCACCAATTAACAACAGAAAAATATTAAAACAAAATAGATAATCGCATGCCACAAATATGGGTCAGTGACAATGAAGGATGTATAAGATGATAAAAAAAAAAGAGTCAAGAAAGACTCTTAGAAATGTAATGTTGGTCATGTTGTTTTTTCTCCAAAAATCAATTTTAAGCGTCAATTAAAAAGAATAAAATTATAATTTCTTTAGCCCACAAAACTGTTTATGTTGATATTGTGAACAAATATTGTGACGCATAAACAGGTAATAAATACTCCTGAACAGTGATGACGTCTAAATGGGTCCTCTCTGTTTTGTGGTTAGGCCAAACTGATTTTGCATTTCCAAATATGTAATATACATTTTTCCACCCAGTTAAGCACCTCGAAAAATCCCAGAATTAATTTTTTAAAGCTGAAAACATGATACCTAAATAATTTTTTTTTTTTTAAAAAGCCTATTTTTTTTTATTAATCCGGACAAATAAAATTACTCGTAAATGTAAAACAGCAACAAATTTACATAAAAAAAATATTCACTTCTCTTGTAGATCATAGTTTGATTTATTGTTTGATATATAGCTTGTTCAAAGTATTTTATAAAATTTTATCAAAGTAACGTTACCATAATGGCTGTAAAAAAAATAATTAAAGTATAATTAGGCTAATATAGACCAATATTTACAGCTAAATGTCTAAATCCAGTAGTTAATATGCTACTTTACAAATTAAAACAGATAAACACATTCCATTTTACCCTACTTACCCAATCTTCAGATATATAATCCCCAAACAGAGGAAAATGTGGAAAATCCAGCGGCGTGTTTTCCTGCTCATGTTCAGCCTGAACTTTGTTAATAGACTGTGAAATGATAGTAGTCCCCGGATGGGTAGCCTAACCGGAGGACGCGAGGCTTTATCACAAGCAAAGCAAGTCCTTGGAGGGATGCAAAACTCCGTGAAAACTTGACGTGAACACCTGAGCTGATATCCTTCGGGACGTGTGGAGATCAATGTTATTCTGCATATGTACAACTTCTCAATCACTTTTACGCGTCTCGATTTACTGGAACGGACTACAGCTACCCGCTTTTACATTCACGGCACAATGTCCAGCAGATCGTTAATCTGTTAAATCTATCAAGGTGTGCTCTGGAGGAAATTAAACTTTGCGATATTTCTTTATACGTCTGTGCGCTCCTGAAGCCGAGTAGCAGGTTGATAACGCGACTAATGACTTCAAAACACACCGCGAGCACGCGTTCAACCAAACAACACACATGCATAGAAGTAGCCTACGATATGTAGGGAGGTAAAAATCTGATTTGAGATACAACAGCCGAGTAATAAGCGACAGGCGTGTCACTACGATATGTATCTATTCTCTATAATACCATAATAACTCTTAAGAAAGGTATATTCTCTGTGCGCTCCTTGACGAAGATCATATCGCAGTAACTCCAGCTTCTTAAACAGAGCTTTTATCTATTTTCCTGCACCCGTTTGCTCCTCCCATGAGAAAAGAAAACTTGTTCGACTTTAGATTTCCCCCTCACCCACCTCAAGTCCTTAATTGCGAGGTGAGAGATGTGTTCATCTATCCACCTTCCAAAACAAAGATGTCAAAGAACCATGTGTACTCCGGGACCAAGAACAGGACAGAAACATGAAACAAACCAATTTTTATTAACATAAATAGATCAAATAGAAAGTTAAATTAAAAGTTAATCCAAAATTCCCTTATTAGAATTTGTGCAAGCGATGACTTTAATGGTAGCACATGTAATCTTTCTACATCACCAAATCAAGGATACCTTCATAACTTATCTTTCAAATAAAAAAGTAGTTTAAATTTAAAAAGAATAATTCAAAGAATTCTTTAGACTCAATATAAAAATCTAAACTATTTTAACATGGTAATCACGCAAAGTAAATACTTGTACTGAACCTAGTTGTATAGTTGTATCCAAACTTATACACACAGTACCTGTATAGTTTAGCTTAAGACGGCCTCACACTTTATGGACTTGTAATTTATTACTTAATACTAATGTTAAATATTTATAATAATTCTTTTGTCTGACAGAAATCAAAATGGCTTCTGTTTGGTGACCCTAACAACTTAAATCAAGTCTATAATAGTTGCGGTAAAATGTACCAGCTCATATTTATGTCTACTAGATTTATAAAAATCAATGTAGCACTGACAATCTCAGGTTTTAAGACTGATTATAATAATAATAAAAAAAAATTAATCATGTGAAATCAGTAAGTATAATATCTATATAAATTGTGCAACTTTTTAAAAATCCATGTCCAAATATCAAACTTCATACCCATTATTGGAGTTTAGTTTTTAAACATTTCACCTAAATTGTGAACTACTGAAATTTTTTCAAAAGATTTCAGATAATATGTGAGTATATTTCAAACAAGGTAGTTCTAGTTGCTAAGCAACAATCCATCCCAAGACTCACACAGTAATTCCCTACAGATCCTTCATGCATGCAAAGTTTAATAAGTTGACACTATAAAGATATAAAAGTATAGTTGGCTTATTAGGAATAATAAGCAACCGAACCATGAGAAATCCAGTATGTTTAATATAAGATTAAAGGGTAGCGCTTTATTTCGATAGTAGAATGTTAGTTCACTTTAGACAATACGTAACTAAGCAACAGCATGTCAACTAGAAGAGTATTAGTAGACTCTCTGCTTAATATCTTCTAACACTTTATTTTGACAACATACTGACTATAAGAAACTTTGCAAGTATATGTCAACTAACCCTAAACATACCCTCAGTCTACTCAGTTAGTAGACAAGTAGTTGCAAATGATTAATTAGTAGACATGTAGTTACAAAGTACCTTATAGTTAGTAGAATGTCAAAAGTGGACTATCAAAATAAACGGTACGCATTTAAAAACACCTCAAGCGGTGGCCGATCATTCACACAGGGGACATGCAGCCGTTTCCCTCTCAAGTTCAGCCATGTATACAGACAATACAAGAGCGCCATCTCCAGGATGAATGCATGATGTTGAGGTGATGAGAACAACCTCTTCACTTGAGCACCATACAACATTTCTAATAATCAATAGCCATTAAACCAGGGAGTCCTTACTAATAATAATCATCAAAGAAAACCACTGATTATTTTGTAAATGCTTTTATTGTACTTGTGAAAAATTTACTTTGGACACAAGAAAAAATAAAAGCTTGATTTCTAAAAACTAAATCACATTATATAAACTAAATAGGTCCGTAGATGTGTATTTCTGCCCCTCAGGGAAGGCAATAGATTGTATAGTTATCTTCTACACAGGATAAAATCACTACCCTACTACAACTATACAATCTACTACCTCACACTGCACAAGCATGGTCATCTCTTTTATCAAGCAAAAATACTTCAGCTTGCCAGCACATACCGTGACAAGCTATCACTGATATTAAACCTCGGGAAATGTTGGATGATACTTCGTAGCTCCGTTTTCACTTTGAGAAAGACAGTAGGATGTATAGTTATCTCCCAGTGTGGGTGTGACCCTAAAACTATACAACCTACTACCTCATCCCACGGTGCACATGTCGCCGCCTTTCCACCTGGAAATGAAGTCATGTAACTGGATAGTGACAGAAGTGACCAAACTGATGTTTTCCGAAGTCCTTTCTGTCCGCCATGTTGGGCTTCTCGCCTCGGCATCTACCATACTTCCAAATGCACAGTCAGTCTGTGAACAAGAAAAACGGTATTGAATTAAGTTTATAAATAAAAAACAATCCGACTGTTCGAAATGCTAAATATTTGCTGCGCTCATCGCACATCATTAGACGTTACTGTGAAGGAACGGATTACGGGGGGGGGAAAAAAGATGCTAACCAGGCAGCTATGAGACTACAAAACGCTCCCTCGAACTGAAACAGACAGCACGGGTAATGCAACAAAATGGAGGGGCCGGCCAAGTTACTGGCACCCTCTCGGGCACCAGGAAGCCATGTTGACATTGTGTGTGACTTGGCTACGTACTAACATCTCAGACAAGATTAAATGCCACCACATTCGGACTTGGGCCCAGTTTGGCTCTGGGATAGATGTCGTCAGTAACAGCAGGCAGGCAGGAGAAAACTAAAGCACTTAAAGCCTTGTTTTCGGCCATCTTGTCGATGCATATTCTAAATGTAATTTCATATTTTGTTTCACTTAAAGGACATCACTTGCTTACCAATTGTCCCTCTGCAAGTGAATGGGTGCCATTAGAATGAGTCTAAACAGCTGATAAATATTTTTAAAAAAAATCAAACTAATCCACCAGTAATGTAAAGTAATCCACAAACTTCATGTCTGAGGTCAAGCCAACAAGACAGCTTTAACTTCCATCGCTCTTGGCTTAAATATGAATTCTCCATCTATAATATTGCATATGCAATCAGTGTTAACAAGCGAAAAGTGTGCAAAACAAATATGATGGTGCGTTTTGATTTGAGAGGACAACAGGAGTGAACCTTTTGGTGGACTTAAATGTTGGGATATAGTGCGTAATGTTAAAAATATATAATAAAGTGCTCCCTTAATGTTGTTCTGGCACTGACCACCAATCTTTGAATACTAATTTGTTACCCACTTGACTATTTTGTTCACAAACTAGCCAGCATAATGCACTGTACAATCATTTTTGCATTCTGTCAGCAAGAATAATGCAATAAGAAACTAAAATATCATTAGCCAGGTTTCCATCCAAGAAAACCTTCCATCCAGGTTTCCATTTTTGCAAAAAGATATTTAGTGCTTTAAATTTTTCCATTTAACTTTAGCACATAAATTCTATATCGATACTTCAAATGTCGCAAAAAAATCTTTGGAAACACCATTTGTCGAGAAAATGGGCTTTAACGCAAATAAATGTAGTGTCACATGACAGAATTAGCCTATTGGCAGTTTCGTGGTGTTGCTTGTGTCAAAGCACCTTAGCCTCCTTCAAAAGCGCATTAAATCATAATATTATTCCATCTAAAATTTTAAATATGGTTACAAAAATATACCTAACCCCAAGTATAAAAACAAACTCATTTAAACTTGTTATTTTTATGTAGGCCTACATATTTTTTGTTTTTTTATCAAATGGATTAAACAGTCTATTTGAATATGATTTGCGCAATAGATGAAATTATGTATGGAAACAGCTTAAGGGCAATTTTTTTTGCGATACACCAAAACCTTTTTTTTTTTTTTTTTAAGGATGACATCATCTCACACAATTTTATCAGTAAAAGCCAGTTGGATTAAAACAGGCTGGAGACAGCAAATTTCACAAATACTTTTTTACGCAAATTCTCCTTGTCGAAAACAGCGTAAAAACTGGATGGAATAGGCTACTGTCAATAGACCACTGATTGTATATTTTGTGCCATGGGCAGCAGATTCAGTACAGTACATCCCAGTGCAGGAAACACTGACAACTAAGCTGGTTATTATATGGATATGACTGCATATTCATCTTTGACAGGCCATGTTACTGAGAACACCAGTGAATGTGATACTAAGTTCCTCAAACTGCATCTGACTATCAGTTAGACTAATTGCACTTAATAATAACAATAAAAGCTGGTGCTGAATTGAGCTTGAGTTGAGCTTACTGTCAGTTTTTCAATATACCTTACATTCCTTCTCTGAAAGCTCATGACATGAGAGAGAAAAGTAGTAGACAATTTTACATCTCTATCTATAGTAAAATGCAGTTTGCATTTGCACTGTGTCAAACTGACTAGCTAAAGAAATCACATCTCAGACTTGGACCCAAGTCTGTATATTACTGACACATCCTGGCTGGTGTAACACTTAGCAACTCTAGATATATTAAAATAATACACATAGATTTCTGTATTCTAGCTCACAGAGTTCAGTAAGATTTCTCATCCACATGTATCAATAAAACAAAACGTTATTTTACACAAATAAAAATTAAAGACAGTCGGTGACATCAACTGTTTTGCATTATTACAGGGACTCATGGAGTCTTTTGGTGTGTCCTCTCAAACTCTTTGTATGTTGCTCAAATTTCCCTCGCTTGATTTATAAAAAAAATGGCGGTCACCAGTGGCTACTGTGCTAATACATTTTCGCCCAAATATTACGTTCCTCGGAACAAGTAGAAACTGCACAATTTTTTGACATTCACGACACTATTAAAATCTTCAGAGGACAGCATGTGATGTATTTCTACTCCATTGATATAGCATGCTAGGATAAGTGCCCATCACAGACTAGCCAACAAGCTAGTTTACATATCGCTCTTAAATAATGCAGTAAGAAATGGAAACTTCTTGTAAAGTTTATCGGACGTGAGGAAAAATACAGAAATGCAATATAAAACCGAACCGGTATCGTTGGCAGTAAGAAGGGACTGTTTTCAAACAAACGCTCTTATCATACCTTCACTGTGTCCTCAATGGAAGCTGAAGGCTAGTCTGCTAATAGCTAATAGCGATGAACACCCCGCGGTCAGCGTCTGTGCTGGGACTCCAGGACCCGGATGAACGCGTACAGGACTGACGAAGAGGAGGACC
Organism: Enteromius fasciolatus; assembly: GCA_032361145.1. Taxonomy (NCBI): domain Eukaryota; kingdom Metazoa; phylum Chordata; class Actinopteri; order Cypriniformes; family Cyprinidae; genus Enteromius; species Enteromius fasciolatus. The sequence continues at coordinate 9,518,959 of JAUMHR010000060.1, read as the reverse complement.
GCCCTCTTAGCTACGGCATGTGAGGGAGTTCATTAAAATGCATTACATTACTTAAAAATAAAATATGTATGTAATAACTAACTGAATGAATGAATGTACATGTAATTATTTGAGGAAATTATAATTACCTTTTGTTTTAATGGGCAAAACAATTAGTGCTTTGTACAGAAGATGTATCTTTAGGTCTAGTGCTTTGGATTTGTGAAAATTTTTCAGTGCAAAATAGCCTATATGCATATTCATGGAACATTTCATATTGATTGATTGTGCATTTATCCTTAGCGGCAACAATAGAAGCAAAATTGTGAGAAAACGATGCTCAAAGAAAAAATCGGTCCACATCCAGGTACAGTGGCTATTTATGTTTTCTGTAACTCGGTAAAATGTAATGTGTGCTATAATTAGAAATGTGTATGTAATATGCTTATATATAATTAATTGTAATCGATAGTTATTAGAATTACGATAAAGCTTTTACTACATCAGTTTCGACTGTAAATGCAATAAATAAAATATAGAAACAAATGAATAAAACTAAACTTGCTAAAGGCAGGGTATTACGCCGGAAACTCGAAATATTTCATTAAGCGGTTAACGAGCAAAGAGTCCATCTAAGAACCAATTTATTCATTAACAATTTTAGAAGTTGCTGTATAGTCACCAACCACCAGATGGAGCTGTTAATTTGGTTGTACAAAGTCTTACTGGAAGCTGGTTATGTTGAAAGTAGCCTATATCACTACTTCTTTTCAAACATTAGGATAATATCCAAATACCAGGCTACTCATCTGGATTAAAAACACACCCCCAGTTTCACAAACAAGGCTTAAGATAGTCCCAGACTAAATTGCATGTTTGAGCTTTCTCAGGTGAAGAAATCTTGCTCTGACATATCATGTCAGTGTCATTGTTCTGTGTTAAGATGTAAAATACCTGTAATATTTTCATGTAAGGCATTTTTGTAAAAGTTGCTTAAATATCTTAATTTAACTAATGCTTAGTCCTGGCTTAAGATAAGCCCTGTTTGTGAAACCGGGCCTTAACGATTCAACCAATCGCCAAACATTGAATTTCGCTGAGCAGAGTTATAAATCAGTGTTAAACTAGAAGTGCAAACAGTTGCTATGTGTCGATGTATAACTAATATAAACATTCAAACAAATGTTTTTTAGAAAATGATCCAAAACTTGTAAGACTAATACTTTTTAGCCATGTAAAATGATCTGTGCATGAAACTTAATCAGATTGCCAGTATATAGTATGTAGGGGAATTAACATAGAAGACATTTATATCTATATCTGTAAGAGGACCTTAGTAAATATATATTTACCTGTGTTTTTCCACCTGGCACGTCTTGAACTATGAGTTACCAGTAAAAATAAAATACTTGTACGCCCCACAGATGCTATATAGCCTAAATCATCACTGACTACAAGTTGTATGCAATATATTTGTCTGTAAAAGCATAAAGAGGGAGCCAGCCAAATAAACAAGAGATGAACTTCTTCATAGACACAGCAGCATTCTGAAAAATAAAAAGTGTTCTGAAATACAAATAGCACCTACCTAAATTCATCTTCATATCTGGCATACCTTTCAATTAGAATATAAAACTCCATTTATCACAAAATACTTTCTGATCTAGCAGGACATAAGGCTGGGAAAAGGGCACCCTTTTACGCAACTTCAGTTTGTTTGATGCACTTCTGGTAATAATTATGGCTGCAAGGACTCTCCAGAGCAGGCCGAATGAAAAGATCCAGACACACAAGACAAGACAGAGTCTTATAACGACTGTTCTGCTTTTCAAACATGCCAAGTACCTTTAAAACTTTGTATTATTTTGCCTTATTCAAAAACTGGAGCTGGTTGCAGGACAACACTTACTAAAACTACAGTAGGAAACAGAAAGATCAGAATTATTATGCACAGCATTTACTGAATCAGGTGACCCTTTATCAAACTGTTGTTTTCTTTAATAAAGGTATGATCCACACACGTAAATAAACTGAATTTATTGGAAACTTGCTTAACGAAAGGCAAAGTGTGATTAGTATGTTAACAAGACAGTGTGCCAAAGGTAACATTCATAATGTTTATTTTATAGACTTGAATGAAAATGTAATAAATAAAAATGATGCAGTGCTTTGGAAAATCCACAATCTGTCTTAATTCTGACAACAAAACATATTAGTTCTTCTACGAACATGAATGAATAAACAAGTATTCTGGCTACACGATACTTACTTCAAAAGACATTTTAGTTGACAAATGAGGTCAGTTTCAACACAGTGTTATCTAGCACTAAAACACCACAGGACAAACATATTTCTACATATTCCTTCATATGTGTTCTTTTTAAAGAAGTCAAAGAAGCAGCTTAGTTATAAATATTGCCAATAAAAGGCAAAGTAGCATCCTGCAAAAGCCTGTCTACAGAGCATTATCTTGCTTCATTTTAGCAGGAATTGTATTGATGCATTCTCATTATGCTGAGGCCATGCTGAGCTTATTCCTAATGTAAACTGCATTGCATTATGAATGAAAGCATTCAGTTGTCCTCTATTGTCCCTTAAATACAAACCTTTTTGAAACCTTAAATAAAAATTGCAAAGGCAAGAATCAGCAAATCTGTCAATTTGCTTCATTCAGTAGAAACATCTTAAAATGAGATGTTGCACAGTGACGTTATTTGGTTTAGTAAATAATAAAGTATAATCTACCATTATACTATTCACACAGTATGACAAAACATAATTTTCATGAGAATCCTCAGTTCGTTAGAGCCAAACAAAAGCATAAAAATAAATACATGACATAATTATTAATAAATAGTTTCCTCAGATAGCTAATAAATATTGTGTATCAAAAATAAACTATTAAGAAAAAACAAATTAGAAAAATAGCCTGACAAAACCTTGTGGCACATACATGTATGGCAGTAATTATTGTTCTCTCAAAAGTCAAGAAACATTTTTTGAAACAGAAAAAAAACAACCGTTAGTTTGTGTCTTAAGGGTTTGTTTCTTTACAAAATGACAGTAGACTCCTGATTTCAGTTTCCCACCATCTTCATCAGTGTACATGGGAACAGTGGCAGGTCGCCTCAAGCTCCTCCATTGCTTTTGTTCTCAAATCATTAAGGACAGGGACCATGACGTCTCTCAGAGTCTTACAGGTTAACTGTCCATTCTCCGAATCTGAGGAAATCTGGATAAGATTAATAAAACATAATTAGGACAAATAATCTAAAACGTACTATTAAACTTTACCAGCAGAAGGGAAAAAACCTTCACTTTTCATCAGTAGTCTGTTGTGAAAATCTTTGTGGCTGTGACTTACCCAAGTGAATGCTTTTAGTGTGCGTTCAAAAAAGGCATTCTCAACCTCTTCTGGTATTTTAAGCAAATGAGCAACACAGTCAAGAATACACAGAAGAGTCTGCTTTTGACCCTAAACAACATGAAAAGACAAACAGCTGTTTTAGTGTAAACATTATCCATTTAGATTTGCAAAAAAATGTACTCCAAAGCAGTGGTTCAATATGTAAGGGATAGTGTACAGGCAGCCGGTAGTTATCGCAGGAATAAGCCCCAACAGTGTGATCTTGTATCACGCTGAAGGGGCTTATTTCGCGATAACTACCGGCTACCTGTATATTATCCCGCTTATTACACGGCTACTTGCCACATAAGGAAAAAAAACTGAACATGAA
>JAUMHR010000060.1:9503897-9515143 GCA_032361145.1 Enteromius fasciolatus | reverse complement strand
GCGCCAACAAAGATTACCGTTTGGCGCCATCTTGTTTCTCACAAGGTAAATATAATATAGAATTTATATAATATATAAAAAAAATCAATCTAATAATTTTATTTTTATTTATTTGAGAAATAAGTCATTTGTGTCAGTGGAGTTTCTGGTGAAAGGCAAAGTTTTTTGTTGTTTTTTTGAACACCCTGATTGAATAATTTCATTGTCTTTTGGATATTATTAGCCTAAATAATCTGACGAATTCCACAGTTAACTGTGAAACATCATTATAGAAACTGGCTAACTTAATTTAATATTCTTAACGAAATATAATTTCAAGGTTAGTGAAAGTAAATTGGCAGTGCTTCATTAATTGTCAAAATAAATTGCAGAATAATCACAGCGAATGCAAATCTTAGCTGGTCCGTCATTTTTTTGGTTCCTCTTGAAACATTTCCGTTGTGGTCCGCGCAATATGCAGCATGTTTCTCAATTTGTGTTGTGAGGATTGGCAGCACTTTAAATGTTTTCTTAATGTGCTGGTGTTCTCTCTATTCGCATTTGTTTTCTTAAGTTGAGCTCTCTCGGTCACCATACGAAATAGCATATAGCTAGATTATACTATGCATGTATACTATATGGAGAAAAGATAAACTTAGGGATAAGTTGGGCATACCGACTTTAAACAAAGAGGTAATAAATAGAGGTTAAAATGATAATAGTTACATTTTGCAACAATAAAATCATGCAGTTGAGATTTGCTATACAGTTCATGTCGCTTTTTGCAAGAGTAATGTATGGAAGCAAAAGAAGTAAGATATATATATTCAATATGTATAATATTCAATCTTGATACATTGAGTTTATAATACTGGTAACATTTCATGCATTTCAATATTGTCTTGAACAAAGAGGGAGACCTTTGAGTAAAAAAGGTGGAGAAAGATGCTAGAAAGATATTTTCTCATGTGGTTTGATACCTTGTCCAGTGAATTCAGAGCATGTTGGGGATTGAATCTGTTTCCAGCCAAAGTCTCCACATCCTCTTTTGTGATGATTGGCTCTTTGAGTTGTTCTAGCCAAGACCACATGAGTGTGGAGAGCACCACTGGATCTCGCTCAGTGCACAACCTCTCCCATGCACCTTCACGGGAGTTCAGCTCTGTCTGAAAGGCAATAGACATTGCAGAAACAACTAGAAGTGAATAGGTTGTGTCAGAAAAGAACAGGATACGGAATTGAAGTACTAAGACCCAATTCGTCCAAAAATCTTTCTTTGTAGTAAAATTTCCCACCTGCCACATTAAGACTGTGCTCCTGAGGTCTTCTCCATCAATGTCCATCGTTAGAGCTTTGGCCACAAACAGTCGACGAGTCTCAGGTGGGAGTTCACTTTGAAGCATCAGAATAGGAACGTCTGTCAATTGTTGTGTGCCATCAAAGGTTTTGTTTTCGTTAGGGCTGGGGTGAGTTTTGCCACCTTGATGTGTTGAAAACATGCTGTCACTGGTCCTCCCTAAAAACCCATAGGACATGCTGCGCTTTGCCTCCTTTAGAGGTACCCGATTTACAGAGACAGGAGAGCAGGATGCTTGGCCTTCAACTTTTTTGGATTGTACCAGGGAGTTACAGGAACCACTTAAAGAGCCATGTTTGGGACTATTGTTGATTTCAGATGTCAACAAGGACGGCAGAAGATCCGGAGTTTGAGTGGCTAATCTGCTCCGTGACACATAAACCTCTGTAAAGTTTAACCCCGATTTGCTGCCAAGAGCATTCTGGGGACTTTGTAGTACCTGCACGCTGGAATCCAGTTTGTGCAAGGCGGAGTCGCTATAGCTAAAACATTTTCTCAAGATGAGCTGAGACTTGTAGGTATTGTCTACCGTCGGCCATCTCCAAAGCACATCAAACTCCTGCTCACTACAGAGCGGGCGGTCATGAGGTGGATCACACTGGTTTTCTTTAAGAAGTAAGCTGGGTTGGTTGGGAGAGCGAGGTGAGGATATAGGAATCCCTTTCCCCCTCATCTCTTTTCCTAACTGCTGAAGGGCTTGCAGCGAGACCGTCTTCTCCACTTCCTCTGTGAGGTCCGGGATGTCCAACACCTCCTCTTCCACCGTTTGCCGGTTCTCTGCTATGTCCAGTAGGAGTCTGCAGACCAGGTGTACGATCTTTGGCATGTTCTTCATGAGACGTGCTTCATAGCCGTGCAGCAGGTGCCGCTGACGAGTCAGGTACTGCGATAACGTGACCGTGTGAGCTTTGGGCTCGGCACACGAGAATACACTCCGCAGTGGCACAAGGAACTGGGCGAACTCTCGCACACACAACAGTTGGCCACGAGTCTGGATGGAATTTGGACGTTTAGCTCTAACAAACAAAATGGCCTGATCTGCACTCATACGGGAGGTGAATACTAAGAAGCATGCTATTAAGACACCTAAAAGAAGACAAATGTGCATTAAGGATAGTTAATAATCTGAGAAATGTGTATGGATTGAAGTAAATCTATTGGAGTTAAATTATCATAATTGTTTTTTTCAAGAGAATCAAGATACTGACCTGTTCTGCCAAGTCCAGCATGGCAGTGGACAGACATTTTTCCTTCTTGCATGGCAAATGACATCACCTTCACCATGTCAAGGATAGTTGTCAACGATGCCACGCCATAGTCCTTCCAGCCGAAGTTGTAAAAATAAACTGGAAAAAGGATGTCCAGTTTGAAATGCAATTTTAAAAAAGTAATACATTTATTATTATCTATTTGATTTTAGCACGGTTATGTGCATAGTTATTACAACACTGGACAATTTTGCTTTGTTTTTCCTTTTTTCTGTGAGAGAAGTAAGTTGTCACTTGTAAACAATATTTTTATTTTGTGCCACTTCCAATCTAACTAGCTATATTTCCATCGAAAGTTGAAGAGAGCAAAATCGTCACTTCCTGATTTCACTTGCGCTAAATATCATGAATAAAAACTAAATATGCAGTAGAATAGAAGAAGGAACTTTATAAAATATTTAATATACAATACACAAGCTTCAGAGTGCACAGATGAAACGTGATCCTGAACACAGTTCTGGGAGTTAATTATAATAAGGCACTTCGGCAAGACTTTACTCGGTCGTTTTATAATGATAAAACTAGCATTTCAGATGATGTGAAATAAGATTGGCCCATTGGTTGGTCCAGTTTTATGGTGTCCCATTGCAAATTCATATTTTTTTTGATGTACATTATGGAAATGCAGGGTTTATTACATTTTTTACATCATAGTTAATGCGTGTTTTCTTACCGGATAAGAAATGTATATACATTTAAATCATGTATGTGCATCTTGGCGTTTCCAATCAGTGCTTTGTTTTCTGCAATATCCCAAGAAGCACATAAAAGTAGGTGGATGGAAACACAGCTACTGTAATTCTGTCAAATTTTGAAAAAAATATTAAAGGTACGTTTACTTAGGTTACATTAAACATTGGCTAAAAAAACAACCGTTGCAAGACAAATTAGTTATTTTATTTTCATATTTAAGAAGATATATATGTAATTACTACCATCATCATTATAATCCCACAATCCTTGTGGGGGAAAAATGCTGTGATGGGAATTCACCAAAGTCCACAGGGTCAATAACTGCACAAACACATCTGCGGTCTGTTCTTTTATGTGAAACCATACTCTGCTCTTTCTGGGATGATATAATACACAGAGGATCTCTCATCAGTGCTGACGCTTTCTTAATTTGAGAGACGTTTCGTGCGTGTTTCGACATGCTGCGCGCGCTCTTTGGAAATTGTGCTTTACATCGTTTCCTGGAAGGTGCTCTCAGGAGATCTCGTTAAAACCTGAACAACTCCTGTAAGCTCAACCACTTCATATATAGAAAGCAAATACTGTATAAAAGGTTCTTTAGCTGGTCCAACACGCTGACAATTTAACGGGATAATCATAAAGATTTAGGAAGGATATATCCCAGCCTGATTCCCCGGACCTCTGAGAGAAGAAGAGGTGTATGTTTATGTGTATGTGTATGTGCGATCTACTCACTCCCTGCCTCCATGAAAACCTCTGGGCGATAGGTGAAACCGCTCTCTGGCTCCAGAGTGCTGCCGCAGCTGGCATGTTCCCCTGGACGCTGCAAGTTGATTATTGTCTTTAAGCCACACCTAGAAGAAAGCAAGTTTAATCATCAGCAAAGCCATGCACAGTGCATCTTGGGAATCAGTTATTTGTAGCTTGCCACCGAGTACAACATACGCATGAAATTGTTCGATGATGTTGAATTTTTCAATGATTTCAGTTGAAGGTCTTGCCATGGCTAACAGGTTATCAGTTATCCTGTGAACAGAGCACGAATTAGATATCAACAAAATATCTCACTCAATAACATTAATAAAAATGAGTGCTGTCAAACAATTAATCGAATCCAAAATAAACATTGTTTGCATAATATATATGTGTATACTGTGTATATTTATTATGCATATATAAATACAAACATTTATTAATTGTAAATGCTGTTTATATATTACATTTATTTATATATAATATGAAATATAATCCTATAAATGTACTGTATATACATGTAAATCTTTTCAAAATATGTACTGTATGTGTGCATATTTACATATACATAATAAACAAACACAGTACACATACTATGTAAACAAAAACTTTTATTTTGGATGCGATTATTCATTATTAACAGCTTGACAGCACTAATACAAATACTATTAAATTATTTATTTATCGGCAGTCAGTATCATTTATTGTCAGTATCAAAAGCAATATTCATAAAAAATAAAATAAAATAAATAAATCGAATAAAATCTAATTAAATTTGTCCAGGATTGACAAGAGGTTTGCAGATTAGATGGAAAAAAATAAATAACTAATTTATTTGCCATATCGGTTTCAGACTGTATCGGATTAATTAAATTCAATTAAACTGATTGACTGATCGCATGGATAGACAAGTTTGGAAAATGAATGGAAACTAATGTTATTTGTTTGCCATATCAATATTAAAAGGCTTCTTCCATGAAAAAAGTTCAAATAAAATATCAGAATTTGAAATTATTCAGAACTAGTAGGCTACAATGAATTAATGTCAGCAATCCCAATCAATGTTCACTCCAAACAATGCACACTGTTTGAGAATAGAGCAAGAAGACAGCTTACCAGGAGGAGTAGAGTCCTTTGATGGCTTGTTCTTTGTCGCTCCAGCGAGAGGGGTTTTCATATTTGCACGCTCGCCCACCACAAGCCATGGAGCACTGCATATGTCCTGGGATGACATGCCTCAAAGTCTCACCCACCTTGGTGTACTTTGCAGTGGGTGCTCTGATATTTACTGTAGAGACAGATGAAGAAAAATGAGGATTCAGAATTCACTCCTCAGACTAAATAGCTCCAACTTGAACGTGACGCATTACATTCACAGGCTGTGATGTCAGTCTGTGCCTCGGACATGCTAAGTGCCATAATGACCCTTTGCGTAGAAGATGTCAAAACCTCCACGGCTGAGCTGCGCCTCCTCCTTAAGATCTCTGAAGCAGAGTGCCGGCACGTCTTTCGAAAACCCATGTAGATCTCGTCTACTAGGAAAGAGCAAGCCTGTATCCCATCTAAAGTACTGCTGACACTACATTTAGCACAGCCTGAGCAAACCAAGTGCTGACCCCAGAGCAGTGAATCATTGCTACACAATCACCGAGCTGCACAAAAGAGGCATGAGAGACCGATACAATCCAACAGGTTCATCAGTTGCACTTGAAGGGGGTCTCCATGGTGACCAAGTCCGAAGTCAGTGGGAGGCTGTACAGAAGCTTCTGTGTGTTGTCGCAGGTGGAAGAGAAACAGGATGATGCGTTTTATGGAAATGTAAAAGACGGCTCTGGTTGCATAACCCTGTATGCATTTTAACATAATAAGACTTGAATTACACCTTTTCAGCTAATGCATTTCATCTGCTATGCTAAATACAAAGGTTTTATGTAACTCGAAGCTCAAAAACTGAATGATGCATGAAAGAAAAGTGGTTTCCACATGCGTCAGTCAACTCAACATCTCAAGAGGCTTAGGAAAGTTTTTGTCACCATGGCTATTAGTGTCCTTTCTCACCTAACCTACTTGAACTCACAGGAAATTAAAAGGAGATTAATTATCTCTGTACTTAGTTGTGCTAATTGAAATGTAATGAGTCATTTAAATAGATTGGGAAAGAAGATTACAAAAGATTTTGAAATGTCTACACAAGTCTAGACAGTTTAATGTAGCCATATTACTGCCCATTATTACCTTTAATATAAAGATGATAGTATACTTACTAAAATTCTCTCTCTCTCTCTCTCTCTCTCTCTCTCTCTCTCTATCTATCTATATATATATATATATATATAATGTATGTGTATGTGTGTGTCTTATGCTCAATGCTGCATTAATTTAATGTAAAAACTGTAATGTTGTAAAATATTACTACATATAAAATTACATTTATCTATTTTAATATATTTTAATATGTAATTTATTCCTGTAATGGAAAGGCTGAATTTAGCAAAAAAGACTAATTCATAACAAAAAATCCTTCTAAAGCTGATTTTGTGTTCAATAAACATTTTTATTACATTATGAATGTCTATAGAATAACATAATAGTATATTACTATTATAATAACATTAAGATGAGTCAACATAACATAACATTATAATAACAGTCTAAACAAGCTCTATTGTTCTTCGTTTCATCTTAAAAATATCACAATATAACGAAAAATTATTCAAATTATAAATTTTATAATTAAATAAAAAATGTTATTGTAGTTAATTAAAATGCAAATATTTTCCTTTTGATCTCTAATTCTTTTTGGTTTGTTTCTAAGTAAATCAGTCAAGAACTATTTCTCTGCATTCGGTGCTTGCAAATTAGAATCTCACCGTAATCATTTTCTAAATCGTGCATTAACCATTTAAAATATTTCCCAGCCACAGGTACATAATAGCAGTTTATTACCTGGCTCCATGTCAGTGCTGGACGCTCTGCTGTTAGCTGAACTGCCGGTGGAGTAGGGCAGGTCACTCAACAAACTGATGCCTGCTGCCATGGCCGACACTGAAAGGTGGGAGCAAACATGGTGTCAAAGACACAACACAATGGCAGGGTAAACAGAAATGAGGAAGTTGTAAGGCTGGTTGCCAGGGAGATTGCCCTCATGGGAGGAAAATCTACAAAGTGTGGTGCAGTGTCACACGGTGGATCTAGCATCACTGAGCAAGCGTAAGATTAAGAGCGTTTACGCATTTATAAGAGATCTTGACTGTAGAAAACCAGTTAACAAATAACAGAAAATGATTTTGTTTTCGATGCGGAAACATTTTTTAATCATCAGGATCTTTACAGTAATTAACCTTAAAAATGAATGCGAGGACTACAAATTTCTAGTCTGAGGAAGAGGCATTTTTAAGTGACTTTTTTTTGTAAGCTACTCTATACTAGTATGTACAGAGAAGCTATGGAAACTTTAATGTGCCAGTTCACCCTACACTCCACTGCATATCAAGTGTCAACAGTTGACTCCTCACGTTACTATTGTGACTGTAATAGCCATTACTTTAATCACAGGTCGGAGTGGCAATGACTGTAACCGTCCCTCTCTAAAACAGAGCCATTACTTCTGGATTTTAACATCAATATATTGATGATTATTTTGAATACATCTAAAAATAAGTTTAGACACAGATTTCAAATATTCAGATTGTGTCTTGCTGAACATTAATTTTTTTTTTATCTTTAACGATAATCGAAAGTGTATCGGGACAGTGCTGCTTTAAGTAATGACTATTTGCGTTGGGTTTCTGTACCGATCTTTGGCACATTCAGGATGATGTTAGCAGTCATTTGAGACACCATGACTTATTTACACTGTAAAGCGAGAAGACGCATGACAGCGGAGTGGCATTATGAGACTCATTTGCGTTGTAACGTGCACTTCTCCTTACACACTGATCCAACAGAGACAAAGTGAATCCCCCTTGAGCCATCCAAAAACTTAACCTGACACTAGTCAATCAGTGTGTGCTATTCACCTGATTAGGAATGGATTTTTCCTAATCCCGATCAACCCTTCAATATAAAGAGACAACTTATCTAAGGTGCTTGAGTCTTGTATTATAAGGTCATTTAAGTTCCTTAATCCATTCAGTTCATGTGTTTAAAATCGCTGTAATGTATTTGAATAAATTAACAAACAAACAATATTCCAGCTGTCACCCTTACAAAAGCTGTCCGAGTCCAAGCATGGGTAAATCCTTGAATGCTGCCCACTGGATTTAATCAAAGGGCGGCGATCACTTTCATCTAAACTTTGAACTGATTTTTCAAAGCATTTTCAAAACCAACAGAGTTCTAAAAAGGACTGTATACTTTATATCAGTGTTAGTGCTGACTGATTAATATGCATTTATTATTAACCAGAAGACTGGTTTCCATTACAACTAGCTACTATTCTGATGACTGTGTTGATTAAAAGACAACGGTTTATATAATAAAGCATATAATTATAATTTAATGGCTTTAGTTTATTCAGCACGTCTCTTGTTAAGCCACAGCCTCTCAGCATACTGTAAATGACAGCTTAAATGTCTTAGTGAATGTGTTTAGTTAGGCTTACATGGTCTTTCAGATACACTGTTACCTCAGCCAATCATAGCACTCACTGAAGCGTTTAGAGAAATCTTGCTGTTGTTGCTGGCTCAGTGTCTGACCCTTCACATGCCCTCTTCCTCAGAAACCACCAAGTACACGCGATGTTTCTGTAGCTACTGATCTATGCAGATATCTGTCATGGGAAACATTTGGCTTGGAGTTTATTTACGTCAATATAAGACATCCAGACTAAACTGCATCGTGAATTCCAGCCCAAGGTCAAGAGGAGAAATTTGGTTTTGTAATGTACTGCTTCCCTGATTACGGAGTGAAGTACATTTTATATGCGACATGCAAAAATAAATTCTGGTATTATTACCGCTATTATTTTTATTATCATCACAATTGTTATGTTGTTTGATGTGTATGACAATTCAATTTTGTTTTGGTTATTTTAAAAATAAATTAATACAAATAAAATAATTTTGTAACGTTTTGTATAATTTTTTCTCATTCATTATTTTTTTGTGTGTATTTGTAATATGTAGCTTAAATATGTTGTTGTAATTTATTTATATATGCCATATTGTTTTTGTTGTACTTTTATACAGGCACAATTACATAAAAAGTGTCACATGGGAGAATACACACACACACATAATATCCTGCACACTGGAGAATAAAGGCATCCTATACAAACAAATAAAGCATTGTTAAACATTATGAGTGGGCACTGCCTGTTAATAAAAACGTTATTAAGCGTTAACAGCACTTACCATACAGTAAGATCATACAATACATGTTTTCAGTATTTCATCTGTGTAAAACTTTTGCTTTGATCCCAGAAATGAATGTATACCGGTCGTTTATTGACAGTAACATTACAGCTCACGAGAAGGACGATGCAGCTTGTTTTCTCTTTTTGCTTTGTAGATCAAGCGTTCGCATTTACGTGCGTCCTTTCAAAACAAATCGAGACCCAAATGCACAATAAAAGAGTTTAAAGAGCACATCACTAGATTAACTAATAGACTATATGGTTAATCTCTTGCGGTGCATCTCTCAGCTAGCTAACCATTAATGCTACTGTGCTAAAAGCAAAGGCTAACATTAGGGCTCCTGGTGTGTCTGACTGTTACATACCTTGGTCCCTGTATCCGGGTTTTGTTAGCTAAAGACCATTGTTTCCATTGGGGTCATGGTGAAATGCAAAAGCGTGGATCAACAACAGACAGCTGTCGCGTGCATTTGTATCAGTTTCGCTGCTCAAGGGGATGTTACATTGTAACAGGTTGGAGGAAGCAGATAAGGCTTGTCATTGGCCGATCCGTGGTCATGTGATCAAATGAGGGCTATAAAGCACGAATGAAGAGCGGCGAGCGCATGAAGAAATGGGACTAAATACTTCAGGAGCAGCACATTTGGACCATGGCTGAGTTTCATGCTAAATGTTATTGACTCGTCTTAATAGTGTACTTTGTCTATGTAAACTAATCAACTGAAGTACTTACAGATACATATCACTGCCATTATAAATAATGAATTTGGTAACACTTATTAATAACACTAAATTATGCATAATTACATGGAAACATAACATACCTCTAACAATACATTATGTAGGCCTAGATAAGAAATATTACTCAGTACTAAAATGTAATTACACTGTATCATAGACACCTTAAAATAAAGGGTAGCATTAAATCTTATTAGTTTATGTAATAAAGACGACTATAATATATAATAAAAAAGTGCCCACATATGAAAATCCTTTTTTTTTTATATATAAATTGCGATAATAACGATTTAAGGACGTTTAAATGGAAAATTACACGGTTTTTTAAAATGTTTTAGTAGCTATTTGTTGTCATAGGCATAGGCATGTCAGAAACACATCTGTGTAAAACTTCATCTTATCACACATGATTTGTCAATGAGCCAAATAGCCTTTTATATATAGGCTACTTCATTGGAAGCAAGAACATCTGACCTTGAGTAAAAGGAGTTCATGTGGTTAATAGACCTTAGTCAGGGTAGCGCCACATTTGATTTTTGACAGGAATGAAAACGAGGCTGTGATAAAAGTAGCTACAGTGAATTCAATGGAATGTAAAAAAAAAATGAACAACATACTAGTGTTCAGCTGTCAAACTGTCTTCCCGAATAAAAATTGCTAATAGACAAAAACACAGCATAAAATGCTTATACAGTGCGCGCCTTTGTAAAGACCGCTAAATTCAATATGTCGTCCTATCTAATGAAGGTTTATGCCACAAATTTGCTTATGAATTGGTGGCCTCTTGTTTTTCTCATCTCAAAATTCTAGAATGCTCAGTTTTTCAGTGGTGTCTAAAGTTTTGAACTCCGCTGTAAATACAGTAGCCTATATAACGCAAGGCATGCTTGATCAGATTAGATGTTTATGATGGCCAAGGTGTCTTGTATGAAGCTTGGTGGTTCAAATGATTAAGCACAAAGCACATTTTTCTAAACAGTGATTGCAATGCACACATGCAGCAAGTAAAGGACTAGATAGATAGATAGATAGATAGATAGATAGATAAATCTGCTTATTAATAGGCTATACACTCTGTAATGCAGCATTCACATGATGTCGC
>JAUMHR010000060.1:9424853-9437020 GCA_032361145.1 Enteromius fasciolatus | reverse complement strand
TGTCATACCCATGTCATTATACAAATTTGTGTCCTCATAAACCACATAAACCCGTCCACACACACACACACACACACTTACATGCATACTATTCAACTAATGCAACACTGTAGATTAATGTTTAACCACTGAGTAAATATTACAGTATCTATTGTTGAAAGCAATAAATTACAGTATAATCTCACCTCCAAATATATCTCTGTGAAACATTCAAAATAGAACATGTATATTGCTAAACTCATTTAATTTAAATATAGAATACGTGAAAGCATCTCATGGCAAGGTCTTTTAATAATCTCTCTCTCTCTAATATATATATATATATATATATATATAAACATTCTACTTTTTTTTTTTTAAATAGCTTAAATCGCTTTTGATTAATTTGTGTCGTTACTGCATAAAAGTTTTAGATATCTTGTAGGTTAATATCTTGTATAGTAATATCTAACACTTGAACAGTAGTACTAGTAATAGTAACATGATTAAACAAACAATATTTTTTTTAAATGCATTAAACTAAATGCATGAAAATTATACATTAATAAAAATAAATAAACAAAAAATATTATTCTACATATATTGACAGCCTATTCCTAAATTCCTTCAGTCACCTCAGGTATCAGTATCAATAATGAAGTACCCAAGTCTGCTAGTGTACCAAAACCAAAATTGGTCTCAATCTCAAAAAAAGCACCAGAGTCTGGTAGTGTACTGAAGCAATAATTGGTTTCAATCCATCCCTATATTACACCGTTCTATCATCAATCTTTTCTACTATAGTGCTTCAATCTGGTGTGTCAGTTTGAGGTCGGTTTTAAATCATCCTGTCAGTAATGGCTTTGAACCTTTTATGTACGTAAAAAAAAATGCAGCAGTGCTGTGCCGATTTTACCTGACCATCGCAGAGGTCAATGAGTGGGGCCTTGTCCCTGCTGGCCCGGATGAGTTTACTTTGTAGCAGCTTGCCGTCAAAATACATCCACGGACAGCAGTGTTCCCAGGGAATTGGCTGCCCGCACACGTCATTGGCAAACAGCGCCATATCCACGCCGCTCATAAAAAGAGCAGCCAGCTGAACACCGCGTGGATCCAGGTTATCAATCTGCCGGCGACAGATGCAGTGACAGTCAAACAAAGCTCTTAAGGTTAAATAATCAGCTACGTGTTAAACCACCCAGCAGATTATAACCCCTTCCCCCCTCAGCCAAAGCACAAAGCAAGCATGAACACATCTATCCATACATGTAGACTAAATGCACAAACCACTCCAGACAATTCCGCCATTGAGAGCAACCAGCAATGGCAGCAGCGAAGCAAAAAGCTCATACAGATCGACAGAACTGACAAACATGGACAGCCACGACACTGCTGTGTGGATGGTTTACATGTTTCTATGTGCTCATAGCCACAGGCTGAAAGGAGCAGAAAAAAGCAGTTCAGCTAGCCAAGTAAACCATCTACACAAAAAGACTACATTCCTAGCACTCAGGTTGCCTTTTCCAGCAAAGCAGACTATCAGATGAAAACATGCTTTTGCAAAGCATTTAGGCCAATCAGCCTGGCAAGCGATCTTAGGAGGTAAGAAGTATCCAGAAAAAAATAACCAAAACCCCACTTTTTGAAACAAGAGGCTTATTGCTTTAAATACACTAAATTACAAACATATCTTTATCAGATTATTAAATAAACTGGAAAGAACTGTGGACCATTCACACCAAATCTGAATGTGAAACACCATGCACAAGCTTTAAAGAAACACGGCACGGTTTTTAAAAACAGGCTAATTTTCCAACTTCCCTAGAGTTCAATAACTGAGTTTTATCCTTTTCAAATCCATTTAGCAGATCTCTGGGTCTGCTGACAGCACTTTTAGCTGCAGCTTAGCAAAGATCATTGAATCTGATTAGACTGTAAGCATCTGGCTCAAAAACGACCAAAGAGTTTCTATATTTTTCCTATTTAAAACTTCAAATTAATGTAGGTATCCAAACTTAAAACCATCATAAAAACGTAATTCAGATTATAGTACACTTCGTTTTTTTTATTTTTTTTATTCATGATGTTTAGTCACAGATGCCTTGATGTGAACGGGCCTTTAATGTGGGTTTGTGGGTATTCTGTGGACACTGCTCATGCATCATTCCCCACATAAATCACCTTCAGGTCCTGCAGCTGGTCAGGCTCATAAAGTTTAGGAGAAAGTGCTTGGGCTAGGAAAGCGTCAAGTTCGTTACGACGCAAAATTCTTACTCCTGGCCATTGTAACATAAACCTGAGGTAAAACACAAGGGAGTGAAAAAACAAGAGCTGAAGAGCTGATACCGAAGGCCCTTTCTGCAATGGATCAAACCATTTGTAATTCTGGGAAAGCATTTAACAATATACACAATGTTTTTATGTCTCGCATAATTGTTTCGATTCTCACCGTAGCACGCAACACAGCACCATAAGAGGTGTGGGGACATTGGCAGGGTTCAGCATAGCTGGAGTGTCCGACCTCATGCAGGCCAAGAAAGCCCTCATCCTCCGGTTCTTGTCCTCCACTGCCTTTCCCAGCCAGAGTTTCTTCAGGTTTGGGCAGGTCCACTCCCGGAAGGGTAGAGCTTCCACTAGTTCAGGGGTGTGTGGAGATTTGCCTTTGTAAGCAGCCCATTCCTTTATTATAACTGTTGGATCTATAAAGACAGGATCAGAAAAGCTTAACTGAGGAATTTGCCAAAGACATTTATAAATCCATTCCCTCAATGAGGGTAAATCAACCAAGTTTATGCAAGTAGTTGGGGGGGTAAATATTCAAATATTCAAATTGGTGAAGTCAAGTTTTTTCCACTATGAATTTGGTAAATATTTTTTTTTTGCCTAGTCATGTAGTGATAGTATATATTGCTTAACTCCAGAGCTCATAGTAGGTCTGCCTTGAAAGATTCAGCTAAATATCTTTATTTAAAAAGAAAAAAAAGAATGAATGTTTAATTCTGAATGACAGTGTTTCCCTCTTCTTTTTTCATATCTTGTATTCTAATTTCCAATGAGGGAAAAAAAAAAAGGAACGTCAAAATGAACATGGCTAATATTAGTTTTAGAGTTATTTTAATTGATGTAATGAATTTGCTCAGTTATAGCCTAGAATAACAAGCTAATGTCAAGACTCAAGTGCACTCTCTGAATAATTAAATCAGTCATCTACCGCCCCTAGGAGAGAATTTAGGCATTGAGAAGAGGGTTGGGAACCAATTATGTCAAAATAACTTTAACAATTCAGAAACATGCAGGAATCAAACAATAGTAACATTTATATCATTTGTTATTAAACCTGTTATCATACATTTAATAGTAACAGGTTTTATCCCAGGTGTGAGCAGCTATTTTTCTACTTATTTATTTTTTTACTACCATATCTGCATCAGAGGCTATATTCATGGACAACCTATTATTGAAATATCTGCAAAATATCATTAGAGAAGCAGCAAAGTGCTGTGACGACGCTTCAATGCTTCACGTAGATAGATATGGTAAGGTCTGTCTCATGAATAGTAATCACATTAAAACAGATGGTCGCTCCAAGATGGTTTTGTTTCAATGTTGTAATTCATAAATCTGCCAAATTGTCAATATCTTACCAGATTGCAAAGGTACTTGGAAAACACAAAAACTGGTGGCTCCAAAGTATTTTTAGCCAAAACACAAAAACTGTTACAGTTTTCCTTATTAGTGTTAATTAAAAAGTTAGATTGTTCCAATTTAGCTGGGTAGTTCTGTTACTCACAATCGGGCAGGCGATTTCTCCTCATAGCCAGTCTCTCTGCCTTCTTTTTGGCCTCTGCCAGGCTGAAGAGCACCCCGTAAACATATTGACGTACTGGCCGGTACAGCTGCACCGCAGAGGGCAGGTCTTTGTTAGCTTCATCCTCTATGGTGACAGATAACTTTATCTCACCCTGCAAAACATAATCATCAAACACTGTCAACCTTAACAGTTTAACCTGGAGCAGTTTCAAAGTTAAAGCAGAGTTGCTAGTAACTAAAAGCTGACCTTGGTGAGAACATGGTAAATATATGGGTACATGAGGCCTTTTTTGTGTCTGTGTTCAGCGACTCGTAGCACCTCTGGTGCCACCACTGGTAAAGGGGGAGTGGTAATATCCATGTGATTTCTTGTTGGCATAGAAAGAAGGGATGGAATTTGGGCATTGACCCCTATGTAACCTTTCCCCTCTGGCCCTTGGTTTACAGGGGAAGTCGCAGAAGGATCAGACTGAAAGAAAAATGATAGAACGCAAGTGGACATAAGTGTCTACCAAATTATCTCAAGTATATCATATTTTAACACAGAGCTAAAAAGTCGACCCACTTTATTTTGGTCCCCATGGTCTCCTTCTGGGATGTTGTCCATCTGGTTTCTTTGTTTGTCCCATCCCTTATGGTCACTTACATGGCTACATTTCAGAATGAAATGCATTCACCAATATTAAAATTCAGCCAGATAACGTATTTTTTTCCCAGATATTTTGTCTGAATAATTTAAATAAATAATTTTAACTGCTACAAGTAAATTTAGGCATCGCAGCATTATAATGTACAATATAAAAAGCTGGATACTGATTTTAGAATTTACAAAATATTACATTTAACCGTTTTATTGATTTTGCTCGTGGTTTTAAAAGTTTAAATTTCCTTGTTCTTGGTTACTCACTTGGCAGTGGAGCCTGTGTTTTCTTCATTCTCGGAGGACGAGGATGTGGACGAGGTGATGAAGAAGGCTGGGTCTGTGTGGTTGGAGTTGCCGCCGTGAGCAGAGTTGATGGGGGACAACCTCTCATAGAGTGGCGTGTGCTGCTTCCCGTCATTAGGAATGTTGCTGTAGCTGTTCTGTTCTAGGAGCCCTTTACCTGACGGGTCTGCCTCATGTACAGGCTCAGCCAACGGAGGGCCAGGATAGCCATGCTGGACCTTGGAGAATGAACAGAAACATGTATGTGTCAGTCTGATGGGTAAGTGCGAGTCATTCTGGATGGACCATAATGGTGTAATGCTACTCACCCCAGGTTTGCTTGGAATGTTAAGCATCTGCGGTGCTGCTGGCAATCCCATCAGATTTGGTCTGACTGTGGGCATACAAATGTAAAAAAAGAGTCTGGTTCAATCTTTGGAGCTGAAACTGAAAACACGTAGAGAAACTTGGAAAGAAAAACAACCATTCCCAGAAAATATATATATATTTTTTGTGCTTAAAAAGCCCTAACTGAGATTCTCGTTACACCGCATGTCCACCCACCATGGAAACTGACCTTGATGCATTCAAATATGTGTGTAGGCACACAAACGCAGTGAGGTATATGAGAAACAGCCTGTATCCATACCATTCTAATACCACCAGAAAATGTAAAATCATGCAAAAAGTCAGTCTGTCTGAATTCGATTAAAGGTTATTGTAGTTCTACAAGACAACCGCTAAAATTGATCAAAAATGCTCTCACTAATTGGAAGATGTTGAATTTTATTCTCTCGTCCCATAATGTTCAACTAACACCCTTTCAATGAACCTGTTGAAAGTTTTCAGAAAAAGCTAAAGAGAGTTTTTCCAGACTAGTGGCTCTCTGTGCGAGAGTTCTTTATAAAGAAGCCCATTTGTATGCACAGGGCACAGCGGCCATTCCAAGTACACACAAGGTCTGAGGCAAGTGGGAAAATTTCTCACATTACTGTGAGGGCTGAGACCGAGACACGGTTAAGAAAGAGACAGAGCGTGCCTCTAAAACCTGGCCTCAAACACAGACAGGAAAACACAACACCAGGCAAGCATTAGTACACTTGTCCTGCTCCAAGAACGAACCAACAGGAACAGATGTCATTTTGTCAGAGAGGGAAAATCAAAAATATAGACAATCTTACCTAAAAAGGGGGGAAAGTGAGGGGGCTTGCTGGCGGTGGTGTAATACTCCACAGCTTTTTTGAAACGGACAACTTTGTCATCAGTTCGAGACTAGAATGCAAAGCCACAGAATTAACACAATTCTTGGTAGTCGATAGTTCCCTCAACATTTTGTCATCCTTGACTCACCCAAATGTTGGTACAAATGTATATGACTTTGTTCTGTGCATACACTAAAAGTCAATGGGGTCCAATTTTATGTTTTTAGATTGAAGAGTCTTTTAATGCAACATCTTATAAGGCAGAGCTGGTTAGTGGGTGTGTTTCAGTCACTATTTTGTGTGCACCCTATTTTCTGACAACATAAACAGTAAAATATATCAATAAATATATATATATATATATATATATATATATTGAACTGAATATGTTGTTATTTATAATGAATACATCGAATTATACTAAGAATTTGGAAATTAAGAGTTTTGAAAATACCCACGCTCGTGTGGACTGGGCCTGAGTCAGCAGTAAAGACTTTAATGTGGAAACTGATTCACAGCTTGCCAATATACAGCCATATCTCATGTCTACTAGTGCGTATTACTCATGTGACACTGCTTACACATTTTAAACTCTTTTTTTTTTTACTTATATTTTTTGCTTGTATAGATTTGATAATCACACTAAGCCTTATCCTAATTTAGTTTTTTTATTTCTATTAATTATACAGCCCTGCATGGGGTTAAATAAAGGATGACAATGTTGGGCTTATATATCCTGTTAAACATGCTACAATAGTGTGTTATCTTACTTGGGAGTGCTTGAATATGTCTTTAGCAATTGCTTCCAGGTCATGGACATCTTGTAGGTTGCGGACATAGTCTGCGACGGCTCTTATGACAACATCACATGGAGGAAGAACGAGTTGGTGGGCACGGACCTGCGTTAGAGAAAACAACCCATCACACCCCCAGCAAAAGCTCCTTCTGCTTAAAATGTGATGGGCATCATAGGAGTACATATCTGACTGGGTACAGTGTGACAAATTTACAAAAACTGCTTAATTGACAGTGCATATCATAAACTGCCACTGCCATAATTGTCAACTATAGCCACAAACATAGACATATGCTAAAATGAACTGAGAGTGATGGCACAAAAAGTCAGGTGTTAAAATCGAGTATAGCACACTCTATTCTAGCTCGCATTGAATCAATAAAGCCATCTGTCAAGCAACGCCGACACTAGGAGAAGATAACAGAAGGTTACGCACGAAGCCATTCCTCAGCTCAACTCTTTCCTTTATCGTACTGCTCTATTGTTTCGCTGAAGTTTAAATACAGAGCATGTAAAAACCAAAAGGGTACATGTTGAGGACAATGCTGAAGTGATTTTCCATGGTCCTGATAAGTTATTTGCCAGACCTCATTTCAATCTGGTTGTCAAGGAAACTGGTCACAGCGGCTTGTAACTGAGGGAATCTAATGAGAACTGAAGCCTTATTTTTTGCACCCTTTAAACATGTGTTAGTCAATGTAGAAGAAACTTGAATTATTTATACACAACACATTTATTTCTATTGTATGATGTAAAAAAGAATGTTCAACGGGCATACCAGAATGGAGCCAGGCTGAACGCATGCTCGTAAATAGCTTTTTGGCTATTCAGTGCTTGGTATTATATAAACAGGTAAATTAATACATTTTTTTAAATGATTTTACCTTCAAGGATGCTAAAGGGTGCTCAGGGCCAAGTAAACTCCAATGAAAGGCAGCCAAGTCTTCATCAGGCAGTATGTGATTCCCTATAAAAATATCATTTAGTTATTTGAATACGTGTTCATTATAATTACCTTAAAACATAAAATTCAAAACATAAATCCACTCCCAAATGGCTTGCACATAATTTTACTTGCCTAACCTTACAAGCATAAAGTTTGGGGTTTGTTAATGTTTTTGAATTAAGGATGCAGGATGTACATAATAATAATAATAATATTTCAGAATATAATTTACTCCTGTGATGGAAAAGCCTTTTTTTTCAACAGAAATTACTCCAGTTGTCAGTGATTACATGATCCTTTAGAAATAGTTCTAATAAGCTTTTTGCTCAAAAAAACATTCCCTATTGTTATTATTAATGAATTATTATAAACAATCACATTGCTTAGTATTTCTTAACATAATGACGCCAAACTTTGCGAATAAAGGTGGAATAAAGGCAAAACGGACAACAACGTGCACAGCTGAATCATTCACAGTATGACTAAGAACATGCATTAAGCGAATGGGGCCAACGTAGATGCCTTTTTGACTTGAAAACTGACCGGTAATCTAACAAACCTACCTAAAAGTGAAGCAAAAATGACAAAACGATTTGGATTGAGATTAAGCTGCTTGGCAACTTCGTGCATCAGGTATTGGCTGGTGGTCAGGCTTTTTCCGTTGCGGCTGAGTTTGAGAGCATGGGCACTGAAGTAGTATGGGATGTTGCACAGGGCATAATCAGAATCATAGGCAACCAGGCCATGGAACCCATTTTCTCTAAATAAGGCAATCACTTCCTGGTGATGATCCTCGGTGGTCTGGACAACCTGAGTGAGGAAGCAAATTACAGGAAGGCTCATTAGAAAAGCAAATTTACATTGATGAGATTGACCATACTGCCGGCTTTCACAGATTTCCATGAAAGGATGTGAGGCACGATTAGTATGGGAAATGTTATTTCTAATTGTATCATATAATGGTTTCTTTGTCAAATGCTTCAATCGATTAGCACTATTTGAACGAATCAATGAAGAGATAAACTATTGGATTGAGCAAGAGGATGTTGACTGGGCTTTAACTGATAGGAAAGGGGGCTTGACTTCACTACATTTTTAAATCAATGATATTTCATTCATATTCTGCCCCACATTTTATGGTTTCTCAATTGATCCAATGTTTTTGAGCACAGGCGATAAGTAGAAAAAAAACATTTTTTTTCCATTCCTGCATAAACATTAACGATCCATACATGCTAAAATTCCTCTGAAAAATGAACTCAATACATGCAAATTCATCATGTGTCTCTCTCTGGTCAAAACAGGGCCAATAAACTTAGTCACAGCCTGTAGGGCTGCTAAATCTCAGCAGAAGTGACGCAGGGAGCGTGCAGCCAATCACAGGAAAGTGCTTACTATTCTTGTGTCACAAGAGTGTGACACATTAGCCAATCACAGCGGAGCAGAGGCAGCGCTTCCTTCTGCCAGCACAACCTACTACTACATGGTTTCATTTCAGCATACATACATAAATGCATGTTTTATTCTATTCTCAGAGGTTTGTATTTGGTTGTTACTTCATAAGGTTACTAATGTGTAGATATATGTTGCACCTTTAATTATTGTTATTATATATCCAGGTAAAAATGTGGAATATTTTATGGTAATATTTATCAAATAATAACATAGCTTGATTTTTAAAGGTTGTCTTTTTGAATCTATTCACTTTTTTATCAGTTGATTTTGACTCTTCTGTAATATCATTGCAAAAGAAAGAAGTGAAATGTATTTTAGATTTGCATGCACTGTTAAAGCGTTAAAATATGACATTAAAAGACTGACAGAGTTTCTAATTTTTACAACACCGTCTCATAAACTAACATGACAGTTACATCCTATCTCCGTTTCCTCCAAATGCCTGTGGAAATGAGATCTGATCAGATACAAGCAGCATGTCATACAGATTTGTGCCCAAGGTCTATCTTCCTCTGCACACCCACTCCAAGCATTTATGTTCCAACAAGTTGGATGCCTGCTTTAGAAAAAAAAACCATCTGAAACCAGCCTGAGCTGATCTGCTGGTCTGTACACTGGTTCTAGAGAGGTACTGAAAAGTTTCAGTCAGTCACTCAATCAGAGAAAAACAAACCAGCTGCTAATCTTGGTTTTAACATGCATGCGTTATATGATTTAAGACCTACACTGGTTTGCATATGAATACGGCTAACATCCTAGTTTGGTTTACTGGGTAGTTTCAGATTGGTTTTGGGAACTTTTCAGCTGGCTGTGAGACTAGTTTAAACCAGCTGCTGATCTTAGTCTGTTTTCATGAACAATGCTACATGAATACCAGGCAGGCTTAGTCTTGCTTAGTCTGAATTAAACCGTTTCACTGACAGCTTAGTTTGATTAGCTAGTCCGGTCTAACTACTGGTTACTGGGTTTGGAGAACTTTCCAGCTAGGTTAGGCTGAGAGACCAGCTAAACCAACCAAGACCAGCACCATCTCAGACTGTTTTTGTTTATGTAAATACACAAGAAGAACGCCGTCTAGGCCACCTGCTAGCTGACAACCTACTGTCTTGTAAAACGAGCACTTCACTTGATCTGGGTCTGGTTCTGCTAAGCTAATGGCTGCATGTGTCAAAAGCCCAGAGAGCATCTGTCGCTACTCACCCCGATGTGGAACCTGAGGAGCGCCAGGCGGATGCAGTGGGCCATACACACCGGGGGCAAGAACCAGACCTTGGGCGGCGGGGTCCCCTTGTTCTGGACGTGGCTGACGATCTGCTGGGCGGTCTGCCTCTCGTTCACCTGTCGCTTGACCCACTCGTGGAGACGGCCTTTCTCCAGGGCGCCATTGAAGCACACTAGTAGCTCGATGTTGCCGTTGAAACAGGCTTTGGCCAGGGCGGCGAGGTATCCAAGCATGTGGTTCCACTGGCCCCCGCTCACCCAGTCGGTGTAGAAGCCGCCGTAGAGTCGGTGCAGGCAGTTCTCGGCATCCACTAGCAGCCGGAGCGGAGTTTGAGGGGGTCTCTGCCGGCCGCCGCCAACCAGACTCCCGCGGGCGAGTTTCTGGAGCTCCACCGGCACCACGGCATTGGGGCAGTGCTTCTCTATGTATTCCTGGAAACCCTGCACACCCATGATTGCTGTTGTACAATATGATATCTACTGTTATTTCGGGTTGAGTAAGAACGTAAAATTGTCTGGAAGAAATGGAGACAGAGAGAGTTGCAAGCAAGCAGCCTCTCCCGAATGCTGAAAACCGGATTGAAGAGTATTGCGGCGGATGTGGAAGTTGATCAATCGAAAATCAGTCAAATCGGAGATGCATCTGTAGTTTTTGGTGAGTTGTTTTTTGGTTCATGGCTGCTAGCCGCCATGTGCACCCTTATGGAGCCATGTCTGTGGTCTGGATGTGTCTGGTGTGTAAGGGAAAGAGAGGAGCGCAGAGACGCAGGGCACGTACAGTCACACCGGAGGAGGAGTCTGGAGTTCAGTGGGCGCGGTTCGCACGAAGAACTGTTGCATGTTATGATACTGTCACTATTATAAAACGTCTCATAATGGCAAACTGTTTGAAAAAAACAGTAACTTTTAAAGTTAGCATAAAAGTAGAACTTCTATACTCTTCCATTCAAGTACTGGACAATTTAGTCATGTGTAACTGTGAAATTTTTAAATAACTTTTTTTTTAATTATCCAATTATCCATTGCAATTAGTTAATGCTTTTAAAATTAACTTCTTTTCTAAATAATTAAGGGTCTATCTGTTGGTTGAGGGTCTGGTTGAGTGTAGCAAATATATTGTTTCTAAGTTTTCACAACATAGAGGGCGCCAGTGCGTTATTTATATTTGACATTAGAAACTATACATTTCTCACTAGAGACCATTTTGCAAATTCATTAACATATCTAGTAATTTGAACTCTTTTAATGTAAAACAGCTAGATGACTTCAGAGAAATAGTTCACTCCAAAAATGCAAAAATGTAAATTCTTTCATCATTTTCTCACCTTGATGTCTCTACAAATCTCTGACTTTTTTTTTCCGCTGTGGTACTTTAAAATATATTTTGAGAAATGCTTGTGAGAAATGTTTTTTTCCATCTGTACAATGGAAATCAGTAATAAACAACACATTCTTATGTTATACTTCTGTGTTCCACAGAAGAAAGACAGTTAAAAAAAAACAAAAAAACTTGATGGTGAGTGAATGATGAATTTTTTATTTTTTGATGAACTATCCCTTTAAGCACTAAGCTATCACATAAGACAAAGGTCATTATACTTGATCCTGGAGGGCCAGTGTCCTGCAGGGTTTAGTTCCAACTTGCCTCAACACCTGCCTGCTGCTTCAGGTGTTTGATTAGGGTTAGAGCTAAACTCAGGGACACCGGCCCTTCAGGACCGAACTTGAAGACATAAGACATAAGCAGTCAGAAAATTTTTTAAGTAACATTTTATTTGTATCTAGAACATTTTCACAGATATAATTATTTGTGAAAAACCAAAATACTACATT
>JAUMHR010000060.1:9395770-9415409 GCA_032361145.1 Enteromius fasciolatus | reverse complement strand
GAAAAACAAATGGTTTGAACATTGTTCACTACAGCTAAACCAGCAGCATTTCGTGCTCAAATACTGCGTGCTGAAACTGTAGTAAATTTACCCCTGGTCTGTACAACCGCACACGTGTCTTAAAAGGGAAGACTGCTGAGTGTGTACATTTCTAAGTTTGCGTTTGGAGTATGCGCGTGTGTACAGTGAGAAAGGAGGTCAAATTCAGCTGGGATTCCAGAACACGCCTGCTAGTGCAGATCAGACTAGGCAAGCTGGCCTCAGCTCTCAAGAAGCAGCTGTCTCTCTCCTTCATGTCTCTCTCTCTCTCTGCACATGCGGGATGAAAACTGTGATATGCCGTACTTTGCCTTCACATAATGATTTGTAGCAGTTTATATAGAATATAGAATTTATTGCACAATTCACTAGAATAACTTTGGAGCAATATTTTTATTGATACTTTTATTTATGTAGGTGACGCACTATCAGATGTCTTTCAAAAAAATCGAATAGAATTAAGATTTGTTACTTCAGAGAACTACATATAGGCGATTCCTATAAAGTAGTGCAGGTGTAAAATGTTTAATCTTTTACAGTAAGAATGTGTTCACACACATAGCTTCAAATTCATTTAACCCCTCAACCTAAGGGTGAAAGTGCAAAACCCCAGTGTCAGCACTCCTCAGCAGAGGTTTCTAGTCAAAAAGGCTTGCTATGCAAAGAATGACAGAAAAAGAAAAAAAAAACAGGCGTCAGATTTTTTAATCATTAGTACTTTCTAATGCAATATACATGAACCCACGAAAGACGTTGCTTTTCTTTGCAAAACACAGCTAGCAATATTTCAAAGAATGTAAGAACTATTTTTTTTCATACAATGAAAGTCAATGGGGTCCAAAACAACTAACTTCCACTGTATTGATGAAATTTGTACACTAAAAGAAAAAAGTAAACTATTGCTTTAATTGGAAAATTGCACACATATCTGAGACGGCGGAGAAGCTGTTGATGAGACAAAATGCTCCATGTTTCCAAAGGATGAATATTTTTGAAACGAGAGGTTTGCTTCGACATAAATATTTATAGCATGCTCACAAGGTCACTGGCTCAGGCAGTGAGCATCTTTCTTCACAGGGACAGGAAGCTGCCTTGTTAAGATGATATATTAGACTTTCCCACACTGAGGAGTATGCACCGATGTAGACCGTCTGAGATGAGCTTCATGCAAATAGTGTAGCCAAGAAAACTTCCACTTGCTTTCCAAGCTTATCTCATTGTTTAAAGGCTTGTTTAGAAGTGGCAACTTTATCCCACACTCTTCCATGCGCTGGAGCGAACTTTATGTTTTCCTTTGTTTAAAACTGTAGTTGGCCAAAGTGCAGAAAATGTAGCATGTGTAAATGTGAAAAAAACAACAACAACCATATATAGGCATATGGTCTGGTTCAGCTTATTAAATTTAAAAAAGTGACAGCAAGGGACTTTCTGACCAATATGCGAAACACATGTTTCCTAATGTGATGTGATGACACGCCGTGTGGACGATGTTTCTATCCGTTGTTTGAATTCTCATACTGACGGCACCCATTCAGGATGAAATTGTGTACAAGCGTATTAATGCTGAATTTCTCCAAAATATGTTTCGATTAAGAAATGAATACACATTTTGGATGGTCTCCATATTTTCCTTTAGGTGAACTCTTTTTAAGTTACTTAAATGTGTTCACCACCTCTTGGGGAAGTTTGCTAACCTTAGTTGCCACACTGTTCTCTGGAATACTTGACCAATATTATATGGTAACTGATACACATTAAATGTGACAAGTTTTGTGGTTTAGGTCTAGTTAAGAACTAGGTCAGCCATCACTAATATCCACCCTTTAACTTAAACTTCTTTGGTATTTCCTGTGCCACAACAACAATGATATCATATACAGATATCTTGTTTCTCAGGGATGACTTCCTGGGATCAATTCTCATGGATCTGTTTATTTGTTTTTTTTATTTTTCCAGGAAGGATATAGGAGATAATAATGACTGACTGATGTTTAGATATGCAATATGAGTAAGTGCAATCATCCCATCACTAGCTATAAGTTCCGCTTTTTGGAAATTTGAGTGTTTTGAAATTGATGCATCACAGGAAATGTCATACATCTATGCAATGCAAAGATTAGACGATTGAACGTAAAGACAAACAGCAGATTATGCTAGATGAACACGATATACTGCAAATAATGGCTCAGGGTTTATAAGCCCCGATGAGCAGACTGTTTTGCAAAGCTTTTCTCTTTTCCTGGTTTTATCTAGAAGCTGATTTCCTGAGCCTTCTTGTCTTCTTCTTTTTATGTCTTTACGTCGTCAACATATTTTGACATCTTCCTACAGCTGTTTTTAGATTTCCCCCCTAATTCATCTGGTAAGTTTTAGTTAGTTTAGATAAATACGGGTCAATTTAGACACAAGCATACATCTCAAACACATCTATATTTAACGTGTTATAAATGCTGTGAGATATAACGTATAAAATGTAACCTAATAACATATTGACTTTCTATTTAAAAAAAAAAACAACACTTTTTAGTTTTTTTTTTTTTTATATACGCACCGAGGCTTAAAGAGTAGAGTTTTGCCATTTTCAAATCCGTTCAGCTGATGTCTGGGTCTGACAGAGCACTTTTAGCTGCAGCTTAGCATAGATCATTGAATCTGATTAGACCAGTAGCATCACGCTCAAAAATGCAGCAGGTGCAAAACAATTACGATCGAGACTAATAATGCTTGGTACTGTTTTCAGGTGCTGCGTAAAATATTACAAAACTATTGAAACTCTTTGGTCATTTTTGAGTTGGATGCTACCGGACTAATCAGATTCAAGGACCCATGCTAAGCTGCAGCTAATAATGCTCTGCAAGACTCAGAGATCAGCTGAATGGATATGAAAATAGTAAAATTCAACTCTTAAGTCTAGTGGACTTGGAAAATTAGCCTATTTTCAAAATAAAATGGCGTGTTCCATTAAACTGACAATCGGGAACGACCTTTGATCGAAGAAAATTAAACTAAAAGTTTTCCAAAGATAAGTTCACTGCAAAGTCTTGGTGTCGTGTTGAAGGTGTGGGTGAGAGGAATCAGTCCAGTCTGTGGGTGTTATTTCACAACTTATTTCTGTCATGTCACGTCACAAATTATTAAAATACTTGATTTAAGGAAGATCACAGAAATGACCAAAAGGTCAAATGTCCTAAAATACACATACACAGTGTCAGTAAGGTTTTTCAGCAAAGATCCATTCAGTTGATTTAAAGTGACAGTAAAGACACGTCACAAAAGATTTCCAAAGAGATGCTGCTCATCAAATGATTAAAGAAACTCTATCCATCATCAAAGAATCCTGAATCCTAAAGTGACCAATTATGTTGCCATTATGAGTGCTGAGGCTTGTATTTCACCATTTGATGATCAATATGTGAAAACAGGTCAGGCTTTTCAGTTCTAACCTAACATCAATTCCTGTACTGACCCATCTAGTCAACTGAACCCAGCTTGTTATAGATATGGACAAAACTAGCGTCAAACTGACTTAACATGTAACATAGGTAAATATTTTGTCACATGTGATGTGCAATATCTGATCTAATTGACTTTGGAACTAAAAGCGTAAAGGAAAAACCACAGCAATGGTTAGTAATGACAAATAAAGTTCAACAGTTCAATAAGGTCTTCACTGACAGCATCAAATATTTACTCACGTAGAGATGGGACTTGAATAGTAAAAGTGCTAATATCCATCTATAATAGTTTAAAGTTTTCACTCCAACCCAATTCAACCCTAGTTTCAAAAGAGAAGAGCATGTTAACGACAACCATAAAGTGCCATTCTCTTCCTTTCACTCTCAGGGTTAGCGGTATCACGTTACAAAGCACCTTCTGCGAATTCAGGGGTCTATACGAGGCTCAGGGCATTGAGGGCAGGGGTTAGAGCTGACACTACATCTGAACTGTAAAATCCCTGCAGTTGGCTGTCAGCAAGCAAAAAAAACTGAAAAAAACTGAAGAAAAACTGTCACTTTTTAAAACACTGACTGCAGGCTGGTAGTTCCTCTGAGAAATGACTTCATTTAATTAGTTCCTTCAGGGTGTGAAGATGCACCTAAAGAAGCGATATGTTGATTCTGAACATGTTAAGTCTATTTAGAAGTGAACAATACTGACCTCCATCTCTGAGATAGGAATCCTATGTTCAGTCAGTTCATAAATCCCATTCAAAAGCCCATGTAGAATTGACAGACACAGCAAAGCATCTGTGAATCTGTCTGTACGTTTGCTAAATGTTCTCCGGTCTTGTTGCTCTCTGTCACACGCTCACACACACACACACACACACATTGCCCAAATAAACCCAGAGTCCAGACACTTCACAATAAGGGGCGGGGAGTGCAGCATTCACTCATGACATGTGTCTTGCTCTCATGAATGTCAGCCAATCCGAATCGCCTCTAGCAACTGCTGTCGCACCTCCTCCAACTTCTATGAAACTGTGAGAGAATATCTGTGGGTCTGATTTTTTAAAGCAGAAGTTGTTCATAGTAATTGTAGGTTATTTTCCAAAGGAAAGACAAAGTCTTTCAGTATTACTGTTACTTTACTTCCACTATTTGTTTTTCAAATCTGTTTTAATAGTTCAAACGAGCTGATTTACTGTTTCAGTGGGACAGATTCTCCGGGGGACAGACTTTGTTGTCAGGACAACAGATATAGCCCCTGTAAAGGGCAGGTGGGGGTAGGACACCAATGATATACAACAGCGGGTCTCAACTAGTGGGTCATGACCCAAAAATGGGTCACAGTTCTGTTCCGATTAAGTTGTGTAGAGCGCTGTGTTTAAAAAAAATGTTAGATGAAAATAATAAGGTACCACTAATAAAATAACTGCGTAAAGTTAAACTTCCATCTTTCATTTTTGATGTAATACTTAAAAGCAACACAAAGTAAAATAAAATATGACAAAAGCTACTTTTAAATGGCTTTACTTGCACTGGGAATAAACTTTTATTTTTTCACAACCACAGTATATATATATATATATATATAATTATAAATTATTAATATAAATGATCAGCTTAATTACGAATCATGAAATCACTGGGACTTTTTGAAGTTATGATTTTTAATTTCTGAGTCTATATTATGTACATTTAGATTATTCAGGGTCAATGGAAATACTAATTAACATCTATTTTTGTAAAGAAAATTTTATAGGAAAATCAAACGCGTTTGTACGTCTATAACATCAAAACATAGAATAATAATAATATATACATGGTTTATAGGTTTTGATCATATATAGGGTTAGGGTATATATAATATATACACAGTACTGTCTAAAAGTCTTAGGCCACTAGTATTTTCACTAACAAAAAAAAAAGAAACAAAAAAATGGTTTTAAGTCGGTTATTTCTATTTTTGCGGTAGCGTGTCAGTTGGAAATATCAGTTTACATTTCCAAACATCATTTTTGTCATTAATTGTAATAATGAAGTGAGATTATTGTCTGACGACAGCCAGTGCTCTACACAGAGCTGTGATCTGATCATCACCAGTCTGTCTGGAGTGACATGAACAGAACAAACTGAGACAGACTCAATGCAGAAGAACTGTGGCAACGTCTTCAAGATGAAGAAAAAAAAAAAAAACTACCTGTAAAGCTATCTGAAAAACTATGGACAACTGAACCTCCGAACAAAGTTTTTTTTTTTTACCAAAAGCTGTAATACCAAATATTTATTTAATTTAGTTAACAGAAGTTAAATCTATTTATGGCATTATTTTTGAAAGCATCCTTATTTTACAGCATTTTTACACAAGTGTCTAAAACCTTGGAGACGTTGGCACAGTTCTTCTACCAAAATATTTTGTTTTGTTTTTTATGTTGGTGAAAATACTAGTGGCTTAAGACTTTTGCACAGTACTGTATATACAGTATATATGGGTCATTCCTGCTATTCCAGCTTGGAATGATGTAATCATTGTTTTGTCATAATTTAATCATTTTACAACCTGGTCTCATAAATTATATGTACCTCTCTGTACTTTTCGTCGCAGTTTCAAAGAGAAATGTCCACTGAGTGGCACTAAAACACAGCTTCAATACGTGACCCTGGCACTTTTTTATTACGTTGATTTAGGTACATATTGCTGTGTTTTATTACATTGCTTCAGTAGCCTTCACATTGTGATGATTCAGAATTCAAATATCCAGGGACTGTCGCTTAAAGTTAATGCTCTATCATGTTTGAAAATCTGAACATCTATCATGTTTGAAAAAGTTTGAAAGTTTGTAAATATGACCTACACCAAATCCAACCCTTAACCTACCGTTTCAGTTTTGAACTGTTTAGTTAAATCTTTACTTTGGATTCGAACAGGGGCTTTCCAATGCCTAAATGCGATGCCAGATCACTTGAGCTACTAAGTAGCTACAAACTGCCTGGAAGAGGACGTGTGTCTCTATCTTCCTAATACACAGCGAGGAGTAGAGTTTGTGTGGCTAAAGATTTTCCAAGGATCACAGCTGGAGAATTGGAGAAAAGAGTTTCAGGGTTAGAAAACCTTTAAAAAAAATAGTCAAACTTAGTCAAGGGTTTAAAGAAAATTCTCCTCACTCATCCAAAAACAATCTCCAGCATGTTCAGTTGTCAGACAGGACTGGAACTACAAATGGGACTGGCTTCTATGATCAGATGAAACTAAAACATTTGTTTTTAGCAGCAATCACTCAAGATGTTTGGTGAACAGGGATAAAAAGTACTCCATGTGTAAAATGAAGTATGCTGCTGTGTTTTTGATGTTGTGGGTCTATATTTAAGTTGGAGGTCCTGGACATCTTGTTTAGACACATGGCATCATGGACTCTATCAAATACCAACAGATAATAAATCAATAATTCACTGACTCTGTTAGAAATCTTATAATGGGCCAGAGTTGGGTCTTCCATTGGGACAATAACCCAAAACAAACATCAACATAAACACAAGAATTAGTCACTGAGCACAAAATGAAGTTTTTGCCATGTCTGTCCCAGTCCTCTGACCTGAACCTGAGTGAGCTGAACTAAAGACATGGAGCTGGTAATCTAAAGGGTCTGGAGTGATTCTGGATGAAGGAATGGTCTCTTTTCTCTAATCAGATGTTCTCCAAACTCTTCAGGCTTTACAGGACAAACCTCAGAGCTGCTATCTTGGGAAAAGGACGTAACAATAACTGGGTGCCAATAATTGTGGCCAACATTGGAGAAAAACATTGATTTCATCATGAGTTTTTCTCCCATTTTCAATTGTTTTATTTCAATGATAGGTTAGAATTTAGCAAATTCTTTGAACGAAAGATCAAAAGGATAAACAATGCAGATTTATTTTCACAGTGACCTAGATTTACCTACTGTAGGGTCCAAATATTAGTGGAGGGCACTGTATATATTTTTTTATATATACGTTTTGTTTGGTTTTTACACTATAATTTCCAGTTGTGGTCTGCTAGAATCTGCGGATACTCTGGACAAACATTACAACTCTGTAATTACTTGTTGCGCCTATTACGTGTATAAACGTTTGTGAAGCCAGTGTGCTCATTTGACCTTCCCTAAAACCAACCAAATAAATACGGATCTGTCGTATGATACACAAGCTAGCCATACAACACTGTGAATGTGGCTTTGTACTATTAAGAGCCTGACCAGTGAAAGAAAAGGAGGATCTCGAAACCATATGAGGAATTACCCTTCTGCGTCAAAACTTTAGACAAACATTAGGAAATTTAGGCTTGAAAAAGATTGCTGCTTAAAGCTATTTTTGCTCAAAGGGAAAATTCCTATTTTAAGGTGTTACATACTCATTATTTTAACATTTGACATTACTGAAGAAAGTTCCACAGTTCTCTGACAACTAACTCTGTCTTCAACTGTTTGTATTGCAATTTGTAGCATTTTCAGACCAAGTTTTAAGCAACTGTCCTCCACACATATTACCATATGAGGATGTTGCTAGGTCACATGTCTGATTCTACAGGCTATTCTGCAAAACAGCTTTGCAAGCGGTGGTTGGTTGCAGTGTCTGTAAATGACTAATGTGTCATTTCGTCTATATGCGGCATTGCTGGTGGTCATGGTTTCCTTCTAATACATCTCTTTCTCTGAGAGCTTTGCTTGAGCTATTAAAAAAAAAAGAAACCATACACTGAATTTACACATTAAGCTGTTGAGAACCATCTATCCTACAATCTACAAAACTGATTACAGGATAGATGGTTCTCACCAAACCAAATGATGGACTGCAAATACATGTTTGAAAAATATTTGAGAAAGGAAATACTGCAGATTATTTTGATAAATGTCATACCACCACAACTCAATGGCAAAAAACCCCCCACTCTCAAATAACTATAGCTAAGTCCTAAATACGGCTGTGGCTCGTTCATATGTATAACAGCGCTCAAAAGATTTCTTTCTTTTTAAATAAAGTTGTAGGAAACACTTTTAATGTGGAAAAGATGCATTAAATTGAACAAACATACATTATTTATGATACTTGTTCTTCTGAATCATCACTAATGATGGGAGTTGTTTTTTGAGCAGCTAATTAGCATATTTGAGTAATTCTTCAAAAATTCGAAAAGAATTTCTAAATTCTTCAAATATAATTGAAAATATTTTTTAAATAGTACCAATATTTCACAATAACAGGTTTGAGCGCAAGAGACTTTCTCCAAAAATAAAAACATCTTTCCCAGCTTTTGAATTGCAATAGAAGTCTAGTGGGTTTTCTTAGAATTCTCTCATGGTTGAATGGTTTCAAAAGAGCTATACCACAAAGCTGCTTGGGGTCAGAAGACTGCGCTAACAACAGTTCAATGACTCATTCAAAAACACGTCAGACGTGTTACTACAAAAATAAATAAAAAAATTTGAACGGCACAAGAAACAATTCTCCCAGAGTCTTTTAATATAAAACAGAGCACAGCACACAAATTGAAATGGAAAAGAAAACATAGGCACTTGCCACGACAGAATAGTACTCTTCTACTTGTTAGATACACAAATAAAAATACAAAGTTTCTAGCTTCTGTCTCTAGCTGCGAGTGTAATATCAATGCAACCTTACAGCTGATAGCTTTGATAAAAAAAAAAAAATCTGAAAAAGGATGGATCTCAGATAATTCGTAAAACAGCACCACCCACATGTTATACAAAGGTACTGCAGTCTCTGAAGCTTTTAAAAAAAGGGGTTTTGCGTGCTAAATGATGCACATCTGTGTTTGGGACCTGCTGATACATGAAATTCAGATCCTTTTGGTCCCAAAGCACACAAATGTCTCAGTCAGTGGTGGTGCGGCGATACCAGAACCGTGCCCTGAAGTCGTCACTGCAGGTCATGAAGCCGGGGTTGGTGGGTGAGTGTACGATACAGCGCACAATGTTATTGTGGCCTAATGAGAGCAGGTTTTTCCTCTCAGCGGTGCGTGAATCCCAGCAGCACAAGCTGATGGTTCGCTCGTCCGGCAGCAGCACGTAGTCCTCGGTATGGTTGAAAACACCCTGAGTGCGGTGCGTTTGACGTCCACTGAGACCCGCGCCTATGTGACAGGAAACACTATGAGGGTAAGGTGGCAGCAGAGTGCGTAAACCACAGTAAATAAATGGAGCATTAATTAACTATTAGCACTTTTTACAGTCAGAATTGAATCATAATTCTTCATCTATAATCTATAACCTAAACCTATCTTACCTGTGTACTTGACTAAAGTCCGGCCTGTAGAAATTTCCCAAAGTTTAGCGACAGAATCCTTCCCGCTGGACAAAATATACTTGGAGTTCTTGGAGAAAACAGCCGAGCAGACCTCAGCGCCGTCATGGGCTTTCTCAAACGTGGTCACGCACCGGTTCGACACTCCGTCCCATAACTTGATGCTGCCGTCTTTGCTACAGGTGACGTAGCTGTTAGCGCTGGGATTGTAACAGACCCCGCAGATGGTGTCCGTGTGCTGATCAAGAGGGTTGCAGGACACAAAACACTGGAAAGTGTTAACGTCATAAAGACGCAAAGTTGGGTGCTGCGTGCCGACTAGCAAGAAATCCCCAGATGGGTGGAAGGAGATGGAGCGCAACATTTCAGCTTCCTGTAAAAAATTGAAAAGGGAGGAACATTGCATGCGAACATCTCCAATAAATGAAGCACTCGTGCTAATCTACAGACGTGCTTTAGCTTGATTTTATACCTGTATGTGCTTGAAGGCTCTTTTTGCAGATGGTTTTGAATAATCGAAGAGTTTAAGAGTGTAATCACGAGATCCAGAGGCTAAGATCTGCTCGGTTGGGTGAAAAGCCAGGCATGTGACCTCATCTACATGATCATACAAGGTTCTGATGACAGGGTGGTTCTCCATGTTCTGCTGGGCCGTTTCATTCATCATCACCTAAACCGGAAAGCACAATCTGCACAGTCAGGTTGGAATAAACTATATAATATCACCTTTCATTTATTGTGCAGTGCATCCAAAGCTCAAAAGATGAATTGTACATAAAATCTATTACATGCATTTAGAAAAGAAATAAGGCGAGTTGACTCAGCAAGGCACTCGCCTCAAGAGGCATGGCGCTTTTGGCCAGCATGCGCTCAGTGTCCAGGATCTTAATGGAGGCGTCAGCAGAGCCCGTGGCTATGAGCTGCCCATCACGGCTGTAGGTGGCCACACGGCACGGACCCTTATGAGACGTCACATAGCAGGTCTCATACTCTGATGCTTCTGGGGACATGGTTTGTACGTCAGCATCGAATTCCAGGTCGATGCCCACACCGGGCGCCACGGTGTCTGAGCGGCCAATGGCATACTGTACCGCACTGTCATCGTTCTCCATTCCTATGAAAACAGATTAAGAAGAACTTTGTGTAAAGTAAATAGGTCTTCTTGTCAAGGCTTTGACGAAAGAAGAATTGCGTATGTTGCAAAACATATTCTAAATTAATATATTTATTATGTGTAAAACAGCACACACAATGTTGTGGATTTGTTAATTGTTTGAAAACGGACCCTTTTCAAATCAAGTTTATTTTTATTTAATTGCTCAAATTCTCGAAGGGGAGACCCTGCATGCCTAAACACTGTTTTTTGTTTGTGGGGTTGGGGTTTTGTTATGTTTTTTTAAACTAGTGGAAAGAAAACATCGAAAGGGCACTGTAAAGCGTTTCTTTTATAGCATTTCATATATTTGTGTCAGAAGATTTCAATTACAGCACCTATTTTTAAAGCTTGTATTTTCTCCCACACCGAGCCAGAAATCTCCACTTTGGTAACGCTTACACACACCAAATGAAATTTTATTTCTGCCTGAAGGGTTAAACAGAGGGTATTGTTCATACTTATTTGTTTGATCACATGCAACATTTTAGTCTCCCCAAAAATTGAGAATATATTGATTTTTAGTATTTTCTTAATTATGGAGTGACAAAAACAAGATATATTCAAGGTATATTCACTTTAATGTGTTAAAAATTCTGAAACAAGAATGCTGAAACTGACCTCATCCAGCGTTTCGATTTTTGTGCTAGAAATGTATGCACATATTTAAATAATGATTCATCTGCATATACAATACCGTACAGAAATTTGGGGTCAGTAAGAATATATTTGTGTGAATATATTTTAAAATGTAATGTATAGCTGTGATACAAAGCATCATTACTCCAGTCTTTCAGAAATCATTCTAATATGCTGATTTATTACTAGAATTGACAATGTTGCAAACAGTGCAGCCAAATATATTTTTTGGAACCTGTGATTTTTTTTTTTCTCCTCAGGATTCTTTGATGAATAACAAGTAAAATCCACATAATATTTTTACCAAATATAAAACATTTCTAAAATGTAAATCTATGCTATGACTTTTTTGTTGTTCATTTAATAGATCCTTTGTTAATAGAAGTATTAATTTCTTTCAAAGAAAGAAAGAATAAAACTTTTGAACAGTAGTGTAACAGTAAACTACAGTAACAGTAGGTTTGAACATTATTATCTATTTTAAATAAATGCTTCTCTTTTTAATATTTTAATCAAAGAATCCAAACAAATCTATTAAGCAGCTCAACTGTTTCCAACACTGATAATAAAAAATCGTATTAGAATGATTTCTGAAAGATTGCTGAAGATTGGAGTAATGATGCTTTGTATCACAGGAATATATTTATTCACACAGAAAACAGTTATTTTAAATTGAAATGATATTTCACAACATTACAGTTTTTTCTGGATTTTTACTCTAACAAATGCAGCCTTGATGACCATAAGAAACATCTTTAAAAAACATTCTCTTACTGGCCCCAAATTTCTGAACGGTAGTGTAACTTCGTGCATATAACTTTCTTAACAAAAAAAACTTGTTATACAAAAAATGCAATGTTTGCAATGATCAATGTAACTAACTTACAGTTTTTCTCCATTGGTTTGGCTCATTTCTTGAAACAGAAATTACATTCTCAAAACAACATGGACAAACTTCCAAACCACTTGGCAATTGTTCACAACAAGAATTGAATTTCTCATTCATTTCATCAAATTGCAAATGTCTAAGTACATCTTTGCAAATGATTAAGTACAGATAGCCTACATTTAGCACAATTTCCAAGTGAATAGATCTTGTTGATCTAAACTGATTGGTAATTTTCAGTCTAATGGTTGTTCTCTCCTAAATATGTCAGTGTCGTTTCATTTCATACATACACAATAGTCTGTTCAATTGTCAGATTAGTCAAGACCATAATACCATGAATACCATACAGTAGGTGAATCCATGGAACATTTGATTAAAATTTATTACAGCAATTGACAGTCAGGTGAGGAGTTTTTCTCCGCTTGGAGGTGGAGAGTGTATGAGCATCTTGCTCAAGATCAGAGGTGAAGATATAGTGTAACAGGAGATCATTGTAGGGGATGGTTGCAACATTCACGCCGTTTCTTCCCTCATTGCATCATAAGGGAGAATATACGCTGTGATGTGGATGAGAATCTGTGTGACGTCAAACCTTGGCTATTCTTATCCTATTTATTATTTTCAGTTTTATACACAATTGTATTCTGTTAGCTAGACAAAAACAGTACAGTAACCATTGTCAATGACGGACTGAGCTAAGACTGTAAGGTGGACATGAGGGATATTTTAGTGGTCCTTTGCCATAGTGACAAAACATCTAAACATTTTGACTTGCGGTGCTTACACAATGCCAAAGGGACGAAGCAGTTTGGGACCACTGACTGTTTAAATGAGAAGAAAATGTACACATGACACATGAGTGAACTGTTTTGGGAAAGGTATGAGCTGTTGCAGGTGAACCATGGTGTTGTGCCGAACCATCCACGTTATTTTGGCAAAAGCACCAAGTGTTGAGAATGTCCGGTCTGTTTCAAGAAACGAGCCAAAGCAAGGATATTTACCATATATACTATATATTTACCAAATATTTACCATTTTTGTGGCACTGACATTTTATATGGGAAAGGAATTTAGTTTTGACACATGAGTGAACGGTTTTTGGAGAGGTATGAGCTTTTGCAAGTGAGCTATAGTGTTGTGCTAATCTGTAACACTGTTTTGCCAAATGATCTTAGAATTTTTAAAATGTAATTTCTGTTTCAAAAAATAAGCCAAACCAATGGAGAAAAACTGTAATTTGTTCCCTATTCGCCTACAGTGTCTTACCTTTAAAAATTCATAAAATCGTAGTAATTAGAAAATGTTGTATTCTTTATTGTAAAAAAAAAAAAAAAGTAGGATGAAAGCACTTATTAGGCACTGGTTTAGTTTAATGTTACTTAGCAATTACACAGTACAAGTAAAAATATTAAACAGTGAAAGTGTGTTCCTACAGTGAAACTGATGAAGTCGTACCTATCTTAGCCAGCTGCATGAGCTGTTCTGATGGAGACACCACACTCTGGGGCTTCACCTCACTGATCAGGCTGTTGGCGATGGTGGCGTAGCCGTCATAGAGCAGCTGGCTGATGATCAGCTTGTAAAGGTGCTGTCTGTCCCTCAGTGTGGGCTTGGGCCGGAACATCTTTGCTGCTCAATGCCTGCAAGTGAAGGAAGCGACAGAGAAACGCTCAGACTACAGGTAGTTTGTGTTTGGAAACCTAGTGAGCTGCCTATCGAGACAACACGTTCTATAATACTCAATATGTTGTCCAGGAAGGTAGCTTCGATTCAAAACAGCCCCTTTGTTGTTAATTCGAATGCGTTGTTAGCGCAAATCTGTGCGTGATATAGATGCTGACGTAACGTACCATTTAATACTGGCTTGCGTCCGCCTTAAAATAGAGGTCAACGTAAGCAACAAATACTATGCACATGGCACTTCATTCACTTAAAGTTGTACATTTAATTAACGACTTACTAGTTCAAGACTTCAGAAGGTGCGGGCACACGCTTTGTACGTCTGACGTCACGACGTACACATAGACGGTGGAGTTGTGGGAATACACCAGACAAATTAAAAGTCTACATCTGAGCTAAAGTAAAAGTCCCTAACTGGCGGTTTTCGTAGAATTTTCACACATCATTTTTTTTTACATAAAAAAAAACAAACACCACACATATATATATATATATATGTGTGTGTGTGTATGTCGCACTATATAATAAAGTTATAACTTTATATTAATTAAATAGCTTACATTACATAATGTTATTTTATTAGTCATTTCTTGTATGCTTATTAATAAAAATTATTCAATGCTTGCCCAAATATATACCAAGTAAAAACAAACAAATTAATAATAAAAAACGAGATTAAAAACAATTCAATTAAAAAAAACAAAAAAACAGCAGCAAATTGTCTTTTTAACATGGAGCTGGTGTATTAGCCAAAATCCTGTAAGTTTCCCTCGAAACACAAAGAGCGCACTATCAGGGTCATTTTTAAATCTTATTTTTCTCTTTAATGTATTTACAAGCTTTACATTTCCTCTGTAGTTCTTCATTATAAGTACACGAAGCAATCCTGGGGATTTTCTCACTTGCATTAGCACTTCACCTTTAATGCATACAGGTATTTGATGATGACGTCTGAATTTTTATTCCATTCAGGATGCATATTCATTTTTACTGTTTGAGCAAAGGCAGAAGCAGAACCAGTGGCTGGTGTTTCTCAAAACAACTTGAAACCTCAGCTACCTCAGCCCATCCTGGACCAGCCAAAAATGTTATGCATTTTTTTTTGTTGTTTTTTAATTTCTGAGGAAATATTTTATTCATTTTGAAGTGAATCACACGAATCCATGGAGGCTGCTGACACATTTAAACAAAATTAAGATTATTGTTATGATACATGTTTATTCTGTTATTTCTATCAATGTTCGTTTTGCCTGCAAATGTTAAATAGAACTCCATACTTGCAGTCTCTTAAAAAAATAATAAATTAAAGAGTTCAGAACCTATCTTACGTCTCTTCTTTTAAAAGTAACAAAAGAAAAAAAAAGTCAAACTTTAAAACAAAAATATTTTCTATATATATGATACAAGTATTTAGTGTTCCCTCCGTTCCGTAGAGAGTTCCAGCTCAAGTTGGTCAGCTTTTCAAAGTCAAAGCTCCTTTAGTTTGGATGCATTTTCGCTGTTGTATCAGTAGGGGGCGTCGGGGCGCGTCAGCCTCCTGCTTCTGTCAATTATCCTCAGACTCCTCCTCCGCCTCGCGTAACCAGGTGAAGAAAGCAGTGACCGACTTCAGCGCTACGCCTTTTCCCTGCTGTTCTGCTGGGTCTTTACTTGTTTCCCATTGATAGAAAGCGTCCTCCGAAATGACGTCCTCATCGTAAAGACAGTCGAAAAACATTCGGAGCAGATCTGTGAAAAGAAGTCGATAAAAATTACAATCCTAGAAGTCATTAGTTTCGTTTGGCATTTTTATTTGCATCTGCTACATACTGGGTGGTTGATCCAGGGCGACAATCAGAGACTGAAGAGCATAAAGTGCTTGCAGCTGCCGCTCGGTGTCCGAGTTAAGGTACTTATGTAATATAGGTAGACGTCTCTGGATGATAG
Source organism: Enteromius fasciolatus (assembly GCA_032361145.1). Lineage (NCBI taxonomy): Eukaryota > Metazoa > Chordata > Actinopteri > Cypriniformes > Cyprinidae > Enteromius > Enteromius fasciolatus. The sequence continues at coordinate 9,399,340 of JAUMHR010000060.1, read as the reverse complement.
CAGTGTCCACTCTACAGGATGTGCTTTCATCTGGAGAAGAAAAAGATCAAAGTAATCGGTAAAGGGAAGATGGAGACGAGGCCGTCTCATAAAAGGCTAAAGAGTAAGTAGTTTGCTCACCTTTAACTGCTGCTTTACAAACAGCTGTCATTAAAGCTCTCACAAATGGAGAGGAATTCATCTGAGAGTCATCCAAATTAGCCTGAAAAGAAAAGCAGATTTCTTAAAAACTTCAGGCACTTGAATTTTGGCTTTGCAGAACTGCTTGATCCGTTTGAGAGAGCTCCATGAAATCAGTCTCACCTCGACCCAGTCGAAGATCTGCTCATCACTAGCCATGTCTTCAAGCAGGAGGTGCTCCAGCTGTTTAAAGAGCTCCTCAGGACTGAGGCTGGGCTTGGCTGTGGCCGGGGACACAGGGGAGATGTCTGACATGGTAAACTCTAATTTCTGGAAAGAGAGGAATAGGACATGACTGATTGAGTTTGCGTTCTAGAAGTTGCTTTAAAGTGGCTCTGCAGATACAGCATAAGCTCTCTGTACGTTAGCATAGATTTCTTTCCTGCTTTTGTTAAAAGTGTTGTGTTGTTAGAACAAGGCGTGTGTGTGATCAAAGAAAACAGTACAGATTTGAATAATGCTGGATATTTTCATGTTCATAATCACCCTGGAGTGCTCACAACTGTGATTATGAATGGGAATATACTTCAGATATATTTTACTCATAAAAAAAATCTAGGGGTGCCAATAATTGTGGCCAACACTGGAGAAAAACATTTATTTCACAACGAGATTTTCTCCCCATTTCAATTGTTTTAATTCAATGATAGGTTAGAGTTTCGTACATTGTTTGAACGAAAGATCAAAAGGAGATTTATTTTCACAGCCACCTTTGCTCAGATTTACCAAGGGTGCCAATATTAGTGGAGGGCACTGTATAATATAATACAAGGCAAATCCTAAAGGTTTTGCATCTATGCTAAAAGTATACATTGCTTAAAAGGAAATCTTACTGCTGCCAAACATTTGAACAGTACTGTATATTTAAGTTTATATTCTAACACAAAAGCATCAAGAACAGCACCAATAAAACAATGATGTAAAAAAAAAACAGCAGAATTGTATTGTTTAATTATTATGTGCATTTGTATGAACATTTAAAAGTAATTAAACAGCTGATCTACTGTCATAAAAAAATGTACTTTATTTATAAATGTTGCTATGCAAATTTGTATCTGGGTCGGGTGTTCAGGTTACATTCTCACCTGTTGTGAGATGAAGGCAGGAAGATGTTCTCCCTCCGGCAGGAAGTCAGCCCAGTTCAGCCCAGACTCTCTCCACACATCTCCAACTTTCCTATGGCTCTGTAGCACAACCAGACGCATGTAAACACACAAAACAATACCCAAAGCTACTTTACTCAATATTGTTACTGTCACAGAGGTGTCTATGCATGAAAAGCATCATGCAGGAGCACTAAACCTCAGATGACAACTAGATAAAGATGATCTCGATGCTCTAAACACCATGTCAACAAAAGTTAAGCTTACCATTTGTTTGCATAGTAGGTGCAGTATTTCAGAAAATAAGATGGCAGCTCTTCCCACAGGGAGTAGCGGTTTACTTAACTCGCTGCAGAAACAAAACAAATCTCCATTAGATGCTAAACTGAATCACTATGACAGCTGAAGCCTGCAAGGACCTGGAATGACTGCAACTACTGTGCACTGCCAAACTGTTAAAGCCCCAGAAGTCATAGACCCAACACAATGAGATGTTTCCAAAAAGATGAGCCGAGTTTTTATTTTATTACATAGCACTGAATTCTGTAGTCCAGCTTATTCAGAATACCAGTCTCAAATCACAATACAATATAAATATCGACTATTAAAAATGGACAAAACTGCAATGTTTCTGACTGCTTTAAAGGAAGCCCACCCTTCGAAAATATATTCCCGTCTATGAAAGTTTTATGCCCATATGTTTTTTGACATAAATTATTGAACAAATATGGTACAACGTTCATGTAGGGTGAAAGTGACAAGGTTGCCGATTGTGCTTTTTAGATTAGATATTTTAAAAATATAATTTTAAAGCAGTATTATTTTACAACCATACTATTATATTACACTATTATTGTTTTGAGAATTTTAATGCACACCTAGCGTGGTATTTTCCAGCATTTATAAATAAAGTGGTCACTGATGCTTTTCCCAAAGGGAACAAAATGTTGGCTCGTCACGGCTCGTTAGATCTACCATTCTGCCTGCTTTAAACGCTTAATTTATTTTAATAAAGTAAATAGCGTGTGAGAAAGAGATAGAAATATAAGAATATATTAGAGAATATATAATAGAGAAAGAGAATATAATGTGGAGATTCAGTGGCGAAGCTATGTTTTATAATGTGAATAATATCTTGACCTCGTGCTGGAGCGTTAACAGTACATGCATCTCTGAAATCGTCCTTTAAAAGGAGATTCCACCTCAAAAGAACATCCATTTATTAATCAAGGACATGTGTAATAGGGTTTTAGGGGTGGAATGTCCTTTTTATCACAAATTCCACAAAAGCATCAAACAGAACTCATAAGCTCTTTCTTTTTCAGTGTTTGTCATGACCAATGGAATCCTGACCTGAACAGCTCTTTCATACTGATTCCTCCCTCTCTCAACAAAGGACTGAGCAGCTCAGCAAGGTAAAGCCAAATGAAGGGAACATCTATGGCCATATCGTCAGCCTGCTCCAGCATCTCCGAAAACCTACAGAGCGAAGAGACAGGGACAAACCACAGCACTTTACTACCATAGTATATAAAGTAGTAATAAATATATTTATATGAAATGTGTGTTTGTGCATGCTCACCCTTTGTAAAGTTGGCAATGGGGTATGATGCCCTTCTGAATAAGCTGATAGTACAGCAGTCCCATGTGCTCTCTGGCTTTCTGGCTGCGCTCCAGTGTGCACTCCAGACCCATGCGAACAAACACAAACAGCATAGAGGGCTGATCCATCTCCATTACACACTGCACTGCCTCCTGCATAAATAAACAGACACAACACACATTGTTTATAGATTAATCACAGAGCAGATATTTAAATATTCAGATATTCAAACAGTTACTTTGCATATACTTAAACAAATGCAATAATTAAAAGTTGTATGATGGCACACATAGGCACTAATGAAATATATCAAGGTAAAGAAGTTGTGTGCGTTTTAAACTGATATTATATATAAATGATTGAAAATACAGTATGTTTTTGTAGCGCAATAGTGACAAGGAAGCTGGTGAGAATACCTATTGTATTTTTTATTAAATGTTACAAATATTAATTTACAGCAGTGTTATTTTTACAACCATTGAGAAACTATAAAAGATTAAGTCCTGTTTTGAATATTTTAATGCACACCTAGTCATGGATTAATCCACTTATAACATAATAATTCACATTCAGAAATTAAAGCTGTCATTAATGTTTGCTGTGCAGACAGTTTCCCGAACAGGGTTTAAGACTAGTCCTAGATTAAAATAAATGTTAAGAGCTGTCTAAACTGGAAAAAGCTTG
>JAUMHR010000060.1:9372538-9390710 GCA_032361145.1 Enteromius fasciolatus | reverse complement strand
ATTAGTGAGATGAGTGGTTCTATTTTCCATAATGGTCACATTAGAGGATTTAAATAAAAACAAATATATTCTATTTCAAGAATATATCAAATATATTCCCTTTCCTAAGGAATTTTCAACACTGATCTTGTGAAATGCTAATCAATATGGCTCTAGAATTTATAATAACAAACTGTTGGGCAAGTTACCTTGGCTTTCTCGAAGTCAAGGTCTTTGCCGATGGTAGTGAGGAGTCTGCAGAGGCACTCTAAGCTCTCGTCGTCGTGGTTTTTTAGTAGTTTCACCACACAGTCATGCATGATGGGCTCTGTCAGCATCTTGAGCTTGAACAGCTCACCGATGAATTTGATATTTCCCGTGGAGCGACGCCGGGCTTTGTCCTTCGCCTCCTCTAGCTCCTCCTGCAGTCTTTCCCTTTCTGTGGGCTAAAAAAAAAAAAATATGTGTTTACATATTACATATTCACATTTCAAGTCAAAACTACAACTAAGACGAGCAAATCTAAATTAATTCTTGATAATCATTGAGTAATTACTGATGTGGCAGAGTCCAGCTCCTTTTGTTTTCTCTCAAGTACGACATCGTCCACTTTGTCCCTCTCAAATTCCTTCTGACAGCGGTTCAATAGCAGCTTCCGGAAGTTTACCGTTGTATTAGGTTTGTCTGACGTGGGCACTTTTAGCTACAATTGGAGCACAAGAGGAAGAAATACCCATGACATCCTTAAGAATTAATAATACGAGGGAATATAATGAACAGTCCAAAGAAAACAGACACGAAGTTTCACAATTGCGCAATGCACAATTAACTCCAAAGTGAATCGAACGTACTGTAGCCAGGCAGCGACACATGTTGGCGTAGGCCACAGAGAAGCTGGGCTCATCTAAGGCTTTCTCAAACACAAGGTCGATGACTCCTTTCAGTCTCTCCTCTGTGTTGATGGTGAGATCCGTCACCTGCTTCATCAGCTGATGGAACATCTGGGGCGTGAGCTTGTTCAAAATGCTACGAACTTTTCGGAACAACTCCTGAAGTGCCAGAAAAGCAACAGATTGCCAACACATTGCAGTTCAAAATCAACAAAACAACCTTCAGATAAAATAAACATGCTTTCGCTTAAATTGACAAATCAGGACTTCAAGGACGCGAGAAAGTCAAACAAAACCCTTGTGCCTGACAAGAACAAAAGCCTCCATACGTGATAACCATCTAATTCAATCTCAAATCTCTTGAGGTCCTGAGTGCTTCTTTTACTGTGAATGTTTCAAACACTTATGGATGGTAGTGATGAAAGAGCAGGAACACACACCTGGGTTCTCAGGGCCTCTGGGTCATCCATCACACCCTCTCTCTTCATCCCAGGTTTCCAGGCATTCTCTGCCTTCTTGAGCTGAACGTCATCATTAACAGAAACGTTAACGATGATCTTGCGTGGTGGAAGTCGCCGCACGTTTATAAGCTTTGGATAAAGTGTACAGATAGAAAAGAAGAGCGTTACGATGCAAAAGGAAGGTAAAGGAAAACGTTTTTCAATGTTTTAATAAAGCTTTGACAATTTTTTTTTCATAGTAATGCAGTCATTACTACAAAAAAATTGTCAAAGCTTTATTAAAAAAATTCCATTTTATAATTCCATCAATGATAATGGATGGAAATGTGGTTACTTGTTATGAAATGCCATAAGGCAAAAAATAAAATTAAAACTTAAAGGCCTCCAAAAAGGCTTCATTTACTTTATGCAAAATTCAATTAATTATTTCTCACCCCAAAATCTAAAAAAAGAAAGGACCCAGGTATTATTATGTTTTATACATATATATAAAGGATACATTTATCGAACAGCTAAATGTTCTTGTTAATTATACTTGAATGGGTTGAAATATTAAGATGTTTTTGTTTGAGAACACCTTGTTTTTAGTATTCCGGTCTGTAATATACGCTTATATAAGAAATGATAGTATATGATTTATAATAACTCACTGGAGCACCATGTCCTCCTGGCATCTGCCTACTGAAGTCAGCAAAAGCGGGAGTAAAATCCTGGGGAGTGCCCCTGGAAATCAACCTGGGGTCCACAGACCTCAGAGGCAGCTTGTTTTGGTTCATCTGAAACAGAAGAGATCCTTTCTATGAGTTTTCCAGCAGGAGGCGCAGTGAGAAATAGTGCTGTGACATGAATGAAACACCAGATCTCCCTCCCCTCCCACTCATGCTGATCTTGGACTAGCTCTACCCATTTGTATCTTTATCACAATCGGTATGAGAGAAACTGGTTTGAGACCAGCCTTCCCTTGCCCTACAGCACTAACATTATTTGCCATGGAGACCAGCTCCATTTGTTATTTATATATCATCAACATGTCCAACAATTTACGCTCCAGTCAGCTTGTGACGGAGGGAATGCGAACAGCCAGAAACAGATGTGAGCGAGTACACATGCAGAGTAAAATCTAGGAACTGAAATAGGAAACTGAAAGTAATGCGTGTGCGTTCAGAACATCAGAAACCAAAGTTGTCAGAAACTGAGAAAGTGCGTACCAATGTTAACTCACTGTAACCTTTCTTTTATCAACAGATTAGACTATGCATCAAACAGGGGCAGGGCCTTTATTTTCTAACGTCTTTAGGCTAAATGATGCCTACTGCCAAGTATGACATAACCGTAATGCAATTTTAATGGAAACAGGACGTCAAGGGAGTTTCATAGCTAGAGTGTAGCTCAGCCGAAGTTTAAAAGTCATAGAAACATACTTGTATTACTGTACTTTTCATGTTTTAAACACCACAGGAGTCCTTATTTCAGAAAAAATACAATAAAACAGATATATAACAATTAAAATTATATTAAAATAAATATTTTCTATTTTATCATATATTTTAAAAAGAAATGCATTCCTGTGATTCCAAAAATTCAAAGCTTTTCAGCAGCAAGTATTCCTGATCTTTTGATATGCTTCATATATGACAAAGTAATGCTATTATTTTTTAGACGCACATGTGTGTATGTCTACAAAAGCCAAGAAACAGCCAGACAGCTGAGGTCCAGAAGGACTTTAACTCTTCTGACAACACAAGAAATAACAACAACAAAAACCACCTTGTCTAGCACCACATCACTGATTTGAGGCAGTCCCTCTGGCTTCTGCACACAGGCCGGCATAAACTGAAAACCCAACAGGAAGTCCCGGTCATACTGTCTCTTTCCATTAGACTGCACAAGACCTGGGGTGAAAAAAGCACAGCAATAGTAAGCTGTGCATCTCATAACAGATTTAAGCATGCATTAAATAAGCCATCACAAACAGGTCAAGTAAAATATAATGAGTATGTAGTCTCCTTTTTTGCGAAATACTTCTTAAGACTTAATTTCTCTAACTAACAAACAAGTTGTGGACACTACTGACACTAATGTCTTGTCTGAGGTAAATGAAATGATATGTGACATTTTATTTACAAGCTGTTTTATTGGCAGCTGAAACACTGAGCGACTGCATAAGTCATGAGATGTTCATTCATGTTTATTTCATGTTAAACCAAGTAGTAAAAAGGAAGGGATAAAAAAAATCGTCATAATTTTAAAAAGATGACTATTTCTTTTCAAAAGTGGAAGTTTCTAATCAAGGTCCACCCATGCAATGGTTAAAACAATGCTGTAGCTAATTTGTTAGGTTCAAACTAAATGTTCGGTATGAATAGTTGCACCATTACCTCCTTAATCTACACTAAAGATTAGAACTTCATTCAGTTCCTGTGGGAAGTCTTACCTTCCTGCATTAGTGGAGTGGGTGAACACATGGAGCCTCTGCTGTCCCCGAGTGTAACGCCACTGTCAGTGCTCTCTGTCTCCACCCCATTCCTGAAAGGCTCTGTTTCAGTCTCATCATTCTCCTCTGAGAGCTGCTCCTGGTGCTCAGGCACTGTAAAGGGGCTGCTGTAGGTCCCTAAGGTTGGTTGTAAGACCATCTCATCACCAGCAGAGCTGTCCTTTGAGGTCTCCTCCTGACGTGAAGAGAAGAAAAGCAGCATTACACAAGGGCCTGGAGGTGTTATGCGAGATGAATGACTACATAATGGTTTGTGCCATGATAACAATGTCATTAGTCTGTAATGTTATGTGGAGGGATTTTGCAATTCTCCCTTTTCCCACAACCCAATATCCACAAACAAGGTACTCGTTATAATAACCTAACAATAGAGTGAAAACCACAGAAAACTAAAATATCAATTATTGAGTGCTTACTGTTATTCACTGATCAGGTTAGTTTTGTTTATTTATACACACAGTCTGTTCATTTGGTGTTTATTTCACAATTTGTGTTTTGTTTTGAAATTTAATATTATTAAAAACATTACATTTATCAACACATTTTCATGTTTAATGCAGGATTGCAAATTAGGTCAAATAAATAAAATAATTTAAAAATACAAAAATAGTTTTGATTTTTTTTAAGCCATGAAAATCCAAAACAAAAAAAAAAACCTAAAAATTATTTTTCCCAGGTAATGCATGTAATGTATTTTTATTTTAAGCAATACAAATGCTTTCATTTAATTTCTTTTTTTGGTCTTACCTCATTTTCCTTTGGCAGTGTTGCCATCATCAGAACATCTTCATTTGGTTTCTTCCAAGACTTTGGTACAACAGAAACAGCTTGGGCTATGACAAATAGGACAAAACAATTAGTAACCGTTTATCTGATCTTCTAATTTAAAACATAAAACATGTGAAGAACAAATACCTGAGGGTATGAACTTTCTAGAGTTGTTCTGAGTTGTTTGTGATTCTGAAAAATCCTGAACCTTTATTTGGACATTGTCCGAAGGTTTATTTTGCTCTGGCACCTCGAGGACAGCTGGCTGCACAAGTGGTGCCAAACCAGGTGGTGGTCCAAAGACAGCAGTGGTGCAGGAGGTGCTTGAAGAGGCCTGTACGGTAGGGATCAAGGGCACATGTACAGCTAGAGAAAGGAGGTGCTTTGTCTGAAGCTCCTCCAAGGCCACTGGAACTTCCTGACTGGATTCCTCTGTGGAGGATGTACCCTGGCTTGGCAGCTGAACCTCGCGGGACAAAGATATCTTTAGGGCTTCTTGGACCTCAGGTTCTACGTAGCTTGATAAAGGAGTTTGAGTCTCGGCAAGGCCATTTACCACTTTGTTGGACGTTGAGGGCGAAGCAGAAATTCTGAGAGAAGTTTCAGGAATAGTGTCCCCATCAGCTTTAACCAAATCGGTCTGAGCCTTGGTAGTTGAAGGAGAAATAAATTCCGGTTCTCCTGCAGCTGTTGGTTTAATGCATCCACTTGAAGGATGAGAGGGAACATCAGAGGCCATCTCTGGAGAAGAAGAGACTAATAATGGAAGACTTGGGGCATCTCCTTTCTCTAAAGTGGATACTGAGGGCCTGGGCCCAGGTGATACAGGCTTTGCGGGACCAGACTCCATTTTTGGCCTGTCGTCTATAAAGGCCAAGAGCAAAGAGAAGGTCAAAACATTAATAAAAGGAAAGACCTTAATAGACAAATTGAATCAGTAAAACTGTGTTGTGTCTGGAGTTTTACCTAAACTTGGTTTGCCATCCACAACTGCAGGGCTCTCTGAGAGTCTCTGAGGTGGGTTGACACATGTCGTTTGTTCTGGGGTCTGACAGTTGCTTGGCTGTTTTAGGGTGAAAAAAAGAGAAAAGAAAAATGCAGACACATCAGTCACCCATAGCAAAGCCAGAACTTTGACTATCAGCATAAAGCCTACCCCACAGTCACGCTTATTCTTTCCCAGAATAAGATCATTTACTTGCATACTACAAACAAGGCAATACAGTGCTTTATTTTGGCATGAATCATAGTAATACCATGTTTTTTTAACACAGTAACAGCACATTTCAATATGTACTATGGTAATACAATGTTATAGGAAAATGGAATCTCATGTTTTTTTGTAAGGCACCATAGTAATACCATTTCAGGCATAATAATTTCACATTCTTTTTGGACTTGTACCATAGTAATACCACATTTTTGGAGATGCCATGTATTTGGATATAGAGATCTCATGTTTCTTTGGGGGTTTTTTTTGGGACAGCTACCATGGTATTTGGGCATGATAAAGTTTGTGTTTTATTAGAACAGGTAGCATGGTGTCACCATGTTTTGGACGTAGTGATCACCTGAGTGATCTCAAGTACTATGGTAAAACCACATTTTTGAACATGGTAAGCATATTTCTTTGGACAGATACCATGGTATTACCATGTTTTTGGACATGATAAGGGTGTGTTCTGTACCATGTTAATACATTGGCTTTTTTGTACAAACCTTGGTAAACGTGGTACTTCCATTTATTTTTTTATGTAAACTTAATATGTAAACATCATGGTATATATGGTACTACTTCAAAGGTGTATACATTAAAGGTGTTATCATCTGACATCATAGGTGACCGCCACAATATATATATATTTTTTTTAAGTCATTAGCTCTGTTATGGTTATGGTCGAGAGCACTTGGTTTGAGGCAGCCACTGTCATTCACACTTCTGCTGAAATATTTTGCTGCTTGTTGACACTTTCTCGATTCACTTTTTTTTGATTGTCCATAGACCAAAATATACATAAACATATAATAATGTAGCCAACAGCCTAACGCCCTCAGTGTGCTCATAAGGATTTAGATTGGGGGCAGACTGTGTGAGCTGGAACTAATCCATGCACACCCTGTGTGCCAGAAAGATAGAGAGAGAGAGAGAGAGAGAGAGAGAGAGAGAGAGAGTAGTGGGTGGCTATACATGTCTGGAAAATAGCATTAGACAGGTAAGCTTAAAACAGCTGAGCCAAGGACCCAATGGACATGAGTAGTGAGAGCTTAAAGCGGTGCTAATTATTAAAGACGTGTTAAACACTCACATGACGCATGTTAACTTGTGTTAAATGCATTAAGCACTGCAATCCACCGCAGTGAATAATTCTTTTAAGTATAAATAACTGAGAATAAACAAATTCTGGCATCTGATAATTCACTTTTCTATGAAATTACAAGTAAATTTAGCTCAGACTACACCTGCCCCTGTTTTAAGTGATGCCAGTGGAGGCAAGGGACAATATGTATTTCTTGCCTGTGGAGGGGTGGGTGTGGAGGACAGGTGCCCTGTGGGTGGGGTTGGTGTTGAGGAGGGCCGTCCTGCAGGTGGGGTTAAGGTGGAAGCCGGGTGTCCCACAGGAGGAGTAGGATTCCTGCTACCAAACATAATTTCCTCTGTGATGTCCTTTCCACCCTGGTTGGGGTCTCGGATCCGAATCTGGGAGAACAATGGCGCAAAATAACAAATAACTCACTAAAGCATCTGGGTCAATCACAGTTCCCTAGAGTGTTGTCAGTAGTACCAGTATTGCAGTACCAACTTTAATTCACTGTTTGCTGAAACCCTTTCCCTTTACATTATATTATTTCACATTACTTAATTAAATCACATTTCAAAAGTTTTAGGTCATTTCCTTTTTTTTTTTTTTTTTTATGAAACGAATGCATTTATAAGCACATCTAACGAAACAAAAGTGAGAGTAAAAACATTCATAATATGACCAAAAAAAAAAAACTATCTAAAACAAATGTTTTTCTTTTGAACTTTCTATCAAAGAGTCCAGTTTGGTTACAGTTTCCACAAAATATTAGGCAGCTATTTAACCTTTGTTGAAAAGAAAAATATGACTTGAAATATGATTTGACACTGAAGTAATAGATGCCGAAAATTCAGCAATTCCCTTACAGGAATAAACAACATTTTACAAATATTAAATGGAAAACAGTTATTTTATATTGTAATAACATTTTACAACATTATTATTTTTATTGTATCAAATAAACAGAGCCTTGGTCAGACTTCTTTCAAAAAACATTTTATCCAACTCCAAACATTTAAGTGTTAGCATAATTCTACATTAAAAGAATATACATTTCAAATGTAGTTTTTGTTTGTAATTTGTTTCATTGCTCTTCAGATATTTTAACAGTAACTTACATGATTTATTTTAAAACATATATGGCATTTTGCAGAAGGCTGGGTGATTTCTAACTGGCTTAATTCTTACTTTGGCGTGGGATAAAACACTTTGACTATGCCAACCTCCCAGCATGCAACAAAACCACCACATCAGACATTCTGATCCAAATATGTCAGCACGGCACACAAATTGACTAGATTCCTGGACAAAATCAATACTTACTCTTCATCTTCCATTCTGAAAATGTAATAGACAAGCATGACATAATTACACAAAAAGCCAAGGCCAATACCAGGGTAAAACTAATACTTGGTGAATATCCATTTTAACAGTATTTTTGCATTTAATCTTGGGTCTGCCAGCCAGAGCCGCTGGGATTAAATCCAAGCCTTATCAGTCTAAAATGAATTGAAAACTAAGTGGATCCTTTGCCGTTTCTAAAACGAAGCAGAGTGTTTCAGGTACTCACTGGTTTCTTTTCACGCTTGGTTGGTGGAGGAGGCAGTGGTGCAGGCACTATGATGGGTGGAGAGGGAGGGTACACTGTCTGGCCGGCGTAATATGGCGGCCCGGCAGCTGTTGTTGGAAAAGAGATGGAAGGAAGGAAAAAAGTGAGTCACGTCGCTGTGTGAGCTGCTTTCACATGAGATCTAAACAGCCTCGGAGTGAATCGCTTTCTGGAAACGGGGTCATTTCTCAGTTAGTTAATCAGACACACACTGAAACTACCTGGAGCTAATATGAACCAGCTGGGTGTGATGCAAGCATGCTCACACTGAAATGTGAGCTATAGAGATGCCTGTACTTGCCATACGGAGCAGGGTATTCCCCAGGGCCGGGTCCTGGGTAGAAGGTTCCAGATCCTGGCGGCTGGACGGCATATTGCTGTGGAGGTCCCACGTAAGGTGCAGTATGACGATACTGAGAGAAGAGGTGGAGAATTTGATTTAAATATATATTTAAACGTGTACGACTGTGTGATAATGTGATGTTTATTCATATTCTTTGAAATTCGATTATATTCATTTCTACTACACACAGCAAATATGTTAAACATCCCATTTAAATCTTATTTAGCCTTAAATGCATTTAAAGAACGTTTTGAGTTCGTTCCATGTGAAAGAAAAATACTTATTTAAAGAATGTTTGTATGCAAAATAAAATTGTATGTTAAATATATTAATATTGACATTTTGTCATATTTATTATATAATCAATAATATAAAAATACCATACAAATTCTATGACACACATCTCTAAATAAATCACAATACCTACCTTACAGTGCAAGTACACATTGGTACATAGTATCTACAGTTCTAATGTCTGTGTAACTACACATACTTTTGGTAAAGAAAGTGTTACATTTTATAAGAAACCTATGGATTTATCACGCAACTACTCTGATGTGACACAGCAGCAGTCAGTAAGTTAGGCTTTACATATAAATTGTGGTTGGTGTCCAGAATGTTACACTTCACATTAAGCAGGAGTTACCATGTAAGTACACGGGTGTTACAGTGGTGAATCAACTCCACCAACTCCTCCCACTTTACATATTCCTAAACCTACCCATCTCCACCACCTGGATCCCATTTCCACCAGTAAACCTACCTATCTCCACCCTCTGTTCCAATTACTCTTATACATACAAAATCTAGTTATAGATTTCCTGTTAGAGTGAAAAAGTGAAAAAAGTGTTGTGGCCAACATCCTGTTACACATTTGTACTTACACATACCATTCTCAGGGTTGTTGTTACATGCGTGTAGTTACAAAAACATTACAGACTATATACTTACACTAAGGTTACATACTACGTACACACACATCTAGTTACTATGCAAGTACTCAGGGCACAATATAAAGTGGGACCAAAATATTTGATACATCTCTTAATTTAAAAATGACATATTTTTGCATCACTGTGGGAACCCTGAAAATATTTTGTGCATATTTTTGGTGATTTCATAGTAACAGGTTTACTGACTCAATACCTGAGGAATGTAGTATTGGTGTGTCTGGGTAGGAAAGGGCATAGGCGTCATAGCCATCATGATGGGTTGGTTGGGGGAATAAACCGTAGCAGTTGGGGTCTGTGAGCCTGGCCGAATGGAGGGGTTGTTGGTAGCAAGGGCAGGCCGTGCTTGCTGTAACTGAGCCCTGTGGAGGAACTGAGGAGGAAGAAATGGAGAGTTAAGCAGAAACAGAGAGAGAAGAGAAACAAGCCAGTGTTCACCTCAGGACATTCTCCAGTGTCTGTCAGGCAGTGTATTCAAATCACGAGGCATTTGAATTTGCTGTTAATTGACAATCTGATACTCAGACACTGGAACAGCAGTGATCACCATACATGCTAGACAAATGATATCAATTCTGCTCATCAAACAGACACAGTGAGACAAACATAAGCACGCACAGCAGCCTGGAGAAATGAGCAGTATTCTCATTCTCTGCTGTGACGTGGTGGTGGCACAGCTTTGGCACAACGGTTTATTCATCGGGAGTATACTGCATGCCTGCTGGAGGAGTCGTCCCCTCCCCCATCACTTCCTCCCCCGCTTTCCCTCTATTTGTCTCTCTCTTTCGCTCTCTCTCATTCTGTACAGCAAATATTACCTCAGCAAACCAGTCAGTGGGCGCTAGCAGCCGGGCAGCACTGAAGCAAGAGGTGACCTCTCTCTCTCTCTCCCTGCCTGATTCTACAGCCCCGTTCACATCAAGAACGATAGCAATTAAGATAACGAAATTAGCATCCACATGACCACAACAGACTGTCAATTCTCAGCACATGCTTGTCCGCCGCTTTAATTTCTCCAGCTCATTATAGCAGGATTGATTCGGATTGGGTGTCAATGTTGGAAAAAATCATTCGGAAAGTGATTCCAACAATATCATTTCTCTGTGCCTTTATCGTTATTATAGCTGTGGTGTGGACTGTGCTACTCCTTAATAATAAGAGACATTTTCAATCCCTTAAAATGTTTAAATTATTGTTATTATTTTGGTTATTATTATGTTTTGTGGAAGCGTCCCAATAGTCAGGACAGTAAAACTCTTTCTGAGAAATGTATACAATTTCAAGCATACAAATTCACCACCTTTAACAATAAATGTCAATGCAACTACTGTTGAAACTTCAGGTTGCCTGCTGTGTGCAATGTTCCAGGTATTAAGCAGAATCAGTTGTTTTATTTGAAAGCCCTAGTTGAGAAATTAAAGGACATTATTTTCTAGAGTCTACTGCTGGTTTTTGGTGCACTGCTCGCTCCTGGGAATCTGTCACAACAGTCAGATAATTATTTTAGTAAATAGTTCCAGTAGAAAACAGGTTCAACAAAATGCTTTTCTAAACACACAATAAAAAATCCATCACACTAAAATATTGATTATTATGGCCATTCCTTTCCATTCCATTTTTTCCCCAAGATTATAAACTTTTTAAACTTTTTAAATAATTAATAATAATATTAGATGTTAGTACTATAATTAAAAATAATAGTTTCCTATTTAAATGTTTTCTATATATTTCTGAATATATTTTCTTTTTAATGCGTTAAAATTTTTCAGAATTTGTAATTATTTTAAATTTATATAGGGCTAAGTGTAATTTATTCATGTGATTGTGAAGGTGAATTTTCAGTAGCTATTAAGGCCCTTTCACACCAAAGACGATAACTATAAAGATTATGATAATATAATATTATAATATAGTTATGAAACTTAAATATTTTAAAAGAAGAGCAGAGCCCATACCACAGTTATAACGATAAAGGCACGGAGAAACTATATCGTTGGAATCACTTTTTTGCTGACGAACGCTAAAACATTGACACCTAATCAGAATCAATCCTGCTATAATGAGCAGACATGCATACAGCTGAGAATAAACATACATATTGTTTCCTGGTGTGGACGCTAAAACTATTATCTTTATATTTTTTGTGCTTGGTGTGAACAGGGCTTTACTCAAGTCTTCAGTGTCACATGATCCTTTAGAAATCTTTCTAATATGCTTATCTGATGCTCAGCACACATTTGTTATCAGTGCTGAAAACGGTTCTGCTGTCTAATATTTTTGTGGATACATTTTCACAGGCACCATTTCCAAGGCAAAAGGTTACTTTCAGTTCTCCCTTAAACAACATCCAACCTAATCACACGGCTCAGGTACACCCAAAAATATGGCTCAGAATAATCCAAGCCTGTCATTAAGCAAGTCTCTGAGAGATTTCCCAAAGCCACAAGTGTGTGTAGAGACGAGAACAATAAATGCAGCAGACGCCCCTTGATGGGTGGATGAAAAGTGATTTAACACCACAGAACCCGCTCGTATCTGAGAGAAGAGCGGAGATTACATGTTACTGTCTGTGCTCAGGGTGTCAGTCCTCCAATAAAAATCACATTGAGAGACTGAGTCGGGCTCTTTGGAGAGCATTTACCATTATGTGACTATCAAAAAGCCCCGGAAGAACTGGATTTTGTTAAATCCAGAGAAAATCAAAGACACAAGCTGGGTTTCACTATGTATCCTATAAAATTATGTGGTTGAGGGACTGGACTGGCATGCTTCACTGTAAATGAATGCAGTATATGTGAGATCGTGTAATAGGGTGGCATGTTGGGACAACTCAAACTAGTAGCTGAAAAGAAGTTCGAACACTAAAACAACTTGCTCAGAGGAACAGCTCTCTAATTAAATCTATGTGAAATGAGGACAGTACACTCTGTATGCATAAGGACAAAAACGAAACAATGGATTTAGCAAAAAATGAGCATAGAAGCCAAGTGAAGACGGTTAATGGCCGAACAAATGCAAAAAGGGGGAAAGTTTTATTAAAATAATTTACCTTTGGAAAGATTGTTGTGAGACCCACATGAAATAAAACTAAAAATGTACTTTTTTATAAGCTGTCCTCATAAAACACCTACTGTAGAATAAACTAGATATCTAATTTTGATACAAAAATGACCATTTAAACTCACTGTGGTTTTTATTGAATAAGAATTATATGATGATGATATATTTCACTGTAAAGTTTATTTATAAAAATGAAATACTTTATAAAAATAGTAAAACAAAAATGGTTAGAAATATCAGTTTATAAACCTTTGGGTCAAAGGTGAAAACAGAACTGACAAAGGAAACCAAAAAGAAAAGAAACAGAAGACCGCCCCTGGAGAACAAACATTGCTTGGTGTGTGTGTAATGGGTGATTTCCTCTCACTGTGACTCATACAGGCCAACAGGGGATCGAGCGCAGCCTGGGGCGAAGACCACTCTGTGCTAAACTACTGTCATAATGCCATACAAGTGTATGTGGGAGAGAGAGAGAGTGTGTGTGTGTGGAAATGCCAGGGAGAGATGGAAGCGGAGACTTGGTGTCTGTGTGTTTGTAAGGGATAGAGATAAGAATGAATGCATGTATCTGAATGGCAGAAAGACAGAGAAAGGGGGCATGAGTGACTGAAAGAAAAAGGGCATGAGAGATTGTGGATCTATTAAAGGAATAGCAAAGAGCGTTAGAGAGCATGAGAGAGAATAAGAGGGAGAGGGGGACAAATGGAATGTGGATGGTGAATGTAACAAATAGATGCTCCTATATTAGGGTGATTCTGTAACTATGGGCATTTTGCAAGTAAATTATGTATGAATAAGAAAAACAACAATGTATGTTAAAGTTTACTTAAAGGGACAGTTCACCAAAAAATGAAATAATCTGAGAGCTCTTAAACCCTTTATAGAAAGCAATGCAACCACCATATTATAGAGTTACCTCACCCCAAAATAAAAAAATTTCATCCTCGTGTTATTCCAAGCCCAGAAGACCTTTGTTCATCTTCGGAACACGAATTAAGATATTTTTGATGAAATCGGAGAGAGTCATCTGTCCCTCCATAGACAGCAATACAACTGAAGTGATCCCAGATCCAGAAACGTAGCAAATTCATTGTTAAAACAGTTTATAGGACATCAGTGGATCGACTTCAGTTTTGTGACGCTGCGAGAATACTTTTTTTTTTGTGCAAAAATTTTACTAAATCATTCTTCTCCCCTGACTTACGTCTTCTGCCATTTTTAAGAGTATCAAAATGCATACGTGCGGTTTTCCCTAGTAAACAAGGCTGATTACGTCAGTGTTACATTAAAGCGTGCGTATGCGTTGTGATACTCTCTAAAATGGTGGAAGACCCAACATAGGGGAGAAGAATGCGGAGTAAATTGCTTTGCTCAGAAAGGTAGTATGGACATTGTCAGAATAGTCCATGTGACATCAATGGTTCAACCGTAATTTTTTGAAGCTATGAGAATACTTTTGTCAGTTTATGATGTCTGTCTGCGTGTATGTGTGGTGCTGTTGGCAATGCAGAACTCATATGTGCTGCGCCTTGTTTGCAAGCAAAGTAATGTACATACATATCCCAGGGTACTCTTGTGAACGTGCATCAAAGACTGACATAGAAAAGAAAGAAATGTTACATAAAGTTTTTTTTTTGGGCACAAAAAGTATTCTCATAGCTTTATAAACTTACAAATGAACCACTGATCTTGTCACAAGATCAAGTCTTGTGGGTTTTAAACGACATGAGGGTGAGAAATTAATGACAGAATTTCCATTTCAGTTTGAAATAGCTCTTTTAAAAATGCCAAGGATTAATTTTTTTTATAAAAAATACAGTAAAATGTAATTATTCCTGTAATGCCAACGTTGAATTGTCAGCATCATTATGAATAAAAGTCTAACATTTCTTCAAAAAAATTCACTGACATATTCAATATGACAATCTTTTATCATGCACCACAGAGGCTCTGACCTATATGCTCTTCATTTCTCTTCATCTGACCAACATTCAACACCAGCCAACTATTCCAGCCTCTGCTCTCGGTGTGTGTGTGCGACACTCCCTTTCCACTCTCTCCTATTTCTGTTTGTTTTCTAACGGCCTGTAGGCATCAGTTTTAGCCAGTCTGCAGTAGAAGCGAGCTGGGACTTGCCGCAGCCACAGGGGAGAAATGAAACCTTAACTCAGCTCTTTTAACATCAGCACAGATGTCAACGCTTCTTTCACTGCTGCACATTACATAGTCAAGTGCTGTTCTATAAGGTGAACCTCTCACAGACCTCGGTACATTGATACGCTTTTTGCTTTATTTACCCTCTAAACAAAAAATGATTATGGTGCGGGTAAAAAAAAGGGTCCATTGTATATAGTCCATAATGTAGGGATACATGAAACATATCACACACAGAAATCATTTTCTGATTCTGAACCTACTGCAATACCTGCATGGGAAAATTCCTGATTGTGACCGATTTTGTCTTCGGAGATTCACCGTACTGCAAATCTTGCTATTTCCTGCGATTCAAATTCTTTTGCAAACGAGAGAGAGACATGCGGCAGGTTGGGACGGAAAGTCACAAAACTTTCCTTAGAGGTCAGATGCTTGTGGACGCATTCGCATGGGCTTGTTGCTACACGCAAAGTGCATAAACAAATCATTAGCGACAAAGTGACAAACAAGTTTCTCCTTGTAATGAAACGCCAGTGAATGGAATATCTGGAGCACACACTCACGCAAGTACAGACAAGTGTAAATCTGCCCAAAGCAACTTCTATTCCAATGATTTTAATGACCTCTGAATGCATTTAGTTACGACTGACAAAAGCGCAATTCTTCTGAACGTATACAACAATGTTTCTGCTCAGGAAAGTAACACACTGAAGTATTTCATCTAATGAAAGGTGCACTAACAGTCCTGACAAGCATTAGCAATCAGCGTCAGTCTTCATCGCACATCTGCTCATCAGATAACATGAATACAAAACATCCTCATTTAGGCGCTCCTTCAGAAAAGACAAGAAACGGATGAGTCAGAGGAGACACTTCTAATGTCTGCTTCTTAAGGACGGGGAGCTCGTTACACAGATGAGCTAACACATGAATATGTAATATGAATACATCTCTAGTCATAATGGTTCATGAAGCTGAGGAGAGTCATGTCGACACCACAAGCATCACCAAACTCAACTCAGTGGTTGAGATATTACTTAATAGTTTAAGGAGTGAACTGAATACAGCAGGAGCTGTAATATGAAAGTAATATATAATATTCTATATAATAATTGGATAAAATAGAGAAGGTCTGTGGGATTTACCTGATGGTGGGTCGGCCGAGGCCCTGTCACAAACTAGTAGAGATGGCAGCGTGTTAAGGTCGTCAGGAGCAGGAAAGGAAGAGAAAGAATGGGGAGACAGTGAGGATAATAGATGACTTTTCATTTCCATTACAAAAGAAACAAAAGCAGCATAGCAGGGTTGTATGACATTAGAGGTCGCATTTTCAAAACAGTAACAGAGGCGAAGTTCTATGATGCAACGACGGAGCGTGGAACATTGGGAGATGTTGTTTTCACAAATCATGTTCTCGAATGAAAAGCTCATTTATACCCGTTTAATCATCTAATCACCTGCACATGACTAGTCCTTATACAATGAATAATATATATTTGCTTACATGTCTATTACATTTTTTTTTTTAAAAGTGTGAGAGCAGAGTCTCCGTGCAGTCCGAGGTTTTCACGAAAGTTTTTGGGTTTGTGGAGAGTGTAATCATGATCCATGATATCGAAATGCACAATAAATAACTACCACTTACTTAGTAGTATTCATAGGTGGAAACCGAGAATAGCACGGAAATTGTGTCATTGGACAACAAAACCAGTCGTAAGAGTTAATTTTCCGAAATTAAGATTTATACATGATCTGAAAGCTGAATAAATAAGCTTCCCATTGATGTATAGGGCAATATTTGACCGAGATACAACTATATGAACATCTGGAATCTGAGGGTACAGAAAAATCTAAATGCTGAGAAAATCACCTTTAAAGTTGTTCAAATGAAGATCTTATCAATGCATATTACTGATCAAAAATTAAGTTTTAATATATTTTTGGTAAGAAATTGACCAAATACCTTCATGGAACATCATCTTTACTTACTATCCTAAGGATTTTTGGCAAAAAAAGAAAAATCAATAATTTTGACCCAAACAATGTATTTTTGGCTATTGCTACAAATATACCCCAGCGACTTAAGACACATATTAAAGAGTGCATATGAGTTTTCATGTTTCACTGATTTCTGCTTCGTATTGCACCGGAGATCGCGTCTCATTAAACTTCTTTATTTTGTGTTCTTTAAGTGAAAACATATAGCGCACTATATATACTTGACCTTCACTATTGCTTGCACGGGGAGCCTGTTTGCAAGATGGGGGCTATTTTGCAGCCATGGTACGGCAGCAAACTTCTTTGATTATTAAGCCGGAATGGCAGAATAGTTCCTAATCATCTAGAAAATCGAAACTTTTGATTTTCAAAACTTCAGGTTCAGTGAAGACAGGCTTACAAAAAAGCACCTCACAACCAATCTAGTGAATTCCTGCAATCACATGCCATGAAAACAGAACATAACTGGTGGCCACTGGGTTATCAAAATGCACGCTGAATTCACAGCACATGCAATAATTGCTGCATTCACTGTAAACGGAACCGAACTGAAAGTGCCTGAACTAAGTGAGTGCTTCACTTTGAAACGCGCAGCAAATTGATGACTTGATGAAGGGATTAAGCCATATTGTGCTTTTAGTAGTAGCTCATTTGACAGATACTGTGCAAAGCATTATGGCCCAAAACGAAACTTCAAGAGCTTTTATATAAGAATAAGAAGTTTGAATACATTTTAAAAACTACACTTTTTGCCCAGAAGACCTGTTGTTTCATATCGTCATGTGCCTGTGATGATATCGAGGCAGTTTTGGTATTGTGACACCACAATATTGATAATACCATTATATCCTTAAGGGTTTATTACTGCTGTTGTTTATATCACCAAAAGAACTTGACAAATTTTTTATAATTAATGACCAGCTTCAAAAATTAGTACTGTCAAATGATTAAAATTTTTTATCAAATTAATCAGGATTTTCAGTGGATTAATCATGATTAATCACTATTTGCACCTGACACCTGAATCCTAACCATTTTTTATTCTGAAATGCATACCAAAAGATAAATAACAATACACAGATACATAATTTTCTGTTTATTAACACAGCCAAATAATGGTGGTTTAAATCAAGCTGAAACATACCATGATATTTGTCTTTGCAATG
>JAUMHR010000060.1:9352531-9365388 GCA_032361145.1 Enteromius fasciolatus | reverse complement strand
TTTAACGGTCGAGTAGTACGTTCGGTTTTAAATGTAGTACCTACTTAAGCAGTATGCGATTTCGGACGCAGCATAGGAGATGTTTTTTTCACCCGGTCCCTCCTACTCAGATTTGACGCACACGCAGGTTGCCAGATTGAAGACAGCAACTAGAACGAACGCAATGACGATAGAATGTGCTGTGTTTATGCAGAGCAGGCAACCTGGATGCCGAAACACTACTGACTTCGTGATTTTTTATGATTATTACAATACATTTCTTACATACGGTTCCTTTAAATTGGTTAAAAGTAAAGGTAAGGACCTATATAATGTTACAAAAGATTTACATTTCAAATAATTGCTGTTCTCTTTAACTTTTCCTCAAACGATTAAGCAGCACAACTATTTTCAACATTGCTAATAATAAATGATATTCTTTGAAGACCAAATCATCAAATATTAGAATGATTTCTGACAATGAAATGTATTAAAAATATATCAAAACAGAAAATAATTGTAACAATATTTCACAGTGCTACAAATTTTACTGTTCTCTGATTAAATAAACACAGCCCTTATAAACATAATCAACTACTTAAAAAAAAAAAAAAAAAATTTTACTCAAACATTTGACCGATTGTGCGTTTAATTTCAGCATCATGTGGAAATGCAAAAAAAAAATTGTGGTACCCCCACCCACAAACTTATGCCATTGGCTGAGCCAGCAGCTGACGTGTCAAATCGTGTAACATTTTTCAAGCACCACAGAGCTCACTACAAACAGTTTACCTGCAGTCATCTCTGTGCATTAAACTGAGCTCAGGTAAACCAAAAAATAACCTACTTCACTGTCAAGAGTTCCTTATCCCTCCTTGTGTAGCATTTACCTGATAAGCATTCAGTGCAGATTGTGTGTGAGGGAGATGAAAAGAGGGAAAGCAGGTGACAAGATGTGCTGGAACTAAGAAAGCGGCTGCGTTGAGAGGTTTGGGGTTGCGGCAGGCGGTGTGTGTGTGAGACTCTCTGTGACCTAGGCGATTGTTGGCAGGCGGTGGGAAGTCTCACACTCTGAATGCTAAGCAGCGCTGCCATTGTCTGAGGGGTGCAGCGCTAGTCGCATATGTTACCCGTCGCTCTGGCAACCACTCCCTCCAACACCCCAACCCCCCTCCGCCTTACAGACAAGCTCTCGGCGCAGCATCATCACCAAAGGCACGTCCCACGAGTAGGAATCCCGTCCACTAGGTCGATTTTCTCTGTTAGATGAAGCAATACAGTGACTCCTGCGCACAGGAAGGGGTTGTAATTGCGATTTATGCAATCATGAAAGCTCTACGACTGAAAGATAGTGATATGCATCAAGCTATGTAATCATTGCCATCCGACATAAGTGTAACCATGTGTGCACACAATGGTTCATTTTTATGGCCACATGTGGTTTGTGGTTGATGTCGATCACCGCTGTACAGCCTGAGCCGATATAATACGATTTCCAATTACAAAAGCAATAACGACTCTTTGTGGGAGTTATAAAACCTTTGTCACAGAGAAATACAGTCTGATTGGGACTGATTGGGAAGATCTCGACAAAGCTGAGATCACCGGGTGCTATGACATGCCAATGCAATCGATGACAAACGAGGAGTTTGAAAAATACTCCGTTTTGACTATCTACAGAGTAGGCAAACAAAATCAGTTTAAAGAAAACCAGGTCTAAAATGTCGTAAGTAAATTTGTAAAAACGCATTCCCATTTAATATAATTAGGGCTGGAATTCTGAAGACAGTGAGCAAAATTTACACGAGTATGACATGTGCATGTGCATATTTGTGTGTGCACTCTGTGAAGAGCATCAAAGGTTTCTATTTGAAGCTGTATGCATTTTAGCCAATCACAAGTACAACTGTCGAGCACATGAACACAATGGCCGTTCAGAGGTGTCTCAGCTTTTTTTCCAAGCGAAAACACAATCCAAAAAAGTGATTTCCTGCAAAAAATATTATGAGACATACTGATATTTCCAAATTTGAAAAAAAAGAATCACGAGACGTATAGTTTAAGATTGTATTTTATATATTATTTAAAATTATTATATTTATTATTAAATTTTTATATAAGCATGACAATCTAAGTACAATTTCTGATGTTATTTCCAAGCATTTGGCAGTGACTCAACCTGACATGTCAAAACTGGACGATTATATTATCCAGCATGATTTTAGAGTATCTTAAGCTCTATTGGAGGCGAGAATCTCTCTTTTTATGCCATAATTTTGCTTATGTGATTAACATGAACAAATATTTCTACTTTTATTTAATTGATTTGTTCTACAAATAATAACAGTATCTAAAACTTTATTACCATGTTTAAATTTGAATGTTTTTGTACCCCACTGCAAGTCTCAACAATTAAATTATTAAGTCACACGAAAAAGAGCCAAAGGAGAATGTGATGCCACATTATGCTATCGAAGAAGAGCTAAATCAGTGCATGCAAAAAAGCAAGCAAACAACGTCATCCACAACAGATATCACACAAGCACTTCCAGAGTTGCAATAATAAGGTAGATTTCCCTGTTGGTTGACTGATATGCACAGGAAACCGGGTGTCATCAGTTCTTTGAACGAGACGTTCAATTTTCAGAAAACAAATAGCTAAGGAAGTCTGAGGAATATCAAGTTTCAGTTTCACTCAACTAAAAGCTGCAGTACTTAACATATGTGTGCAAATTCAGTCAAGACTTTTACAAAACGGACAAAAACAGTCAAAAACTATATTATATTATATATACATACTGAGTGAGTAAACAATGACTGAATGCTAATTTTTGGGTTAACTATCCATTAAACACGTTTGAAAACCTTTATTATTTGTGTAGTTGTATTTGGTAACACTAGTTGCGCAAAAACATCACATTTTGCCTTTAAATCTACCTCAGAAAATCATGGCTCAGGCTTGCAGAATGACAGAAACTCTCAAAGAGCTCAAGAGGGTGACCCAGATTTGCAGTGCGTCTATTGCTCAATTACTTAACTTGACTGTGCCTAAACAGCCTTTACTGGACTGATTACCACGTCAAATCAGACAGAGATTCCTATCATACATTTAACCTGACTCACACTAGTGAGCAATGCTTTCATGTAATGTGATTTACTTTCAAAGCTAACTAGTATGACGTATCCTAGTATAGCTTTGTGATGATGGCCAATCAGCTTCAAATTCAAGCAAAGGCCTGATTATATCCAGATATTAATAAACTAATAGTGTATTCAAGCCACACTTAATGTACATATGTATTAGGTTAGATAAGACTAGCATGTGTAAACAAATAACCCTCTTTTCTGAGCCATTTTTTGTAACTAACTTTAACCAGCTGGTCCCAAAGTGGTAACAGCATGCACACACAAGACGCCAATGTCCCTCAAGTTCACACAGGTGTCCTAACATAACCACATGTGTAGCTTTATGTCTGTCAGATGTATAAACCGCCAAAATAAATCTCTAAAAAAAGCAGTTGGCTAAAGCTAACATGCAGCCATTCATAACACTTCTTATTCCTGCCCTAGCAACCAGAAACAACACCCTAGCAACAGTACAAGCGCCATTCAGGTCTCTTTAGAGTGAGGTACGGCCTTCCTTAATAAAAGCATTTTATTTTAAACCTAGAAAAGGCAGAAGGTAACTATTACAAACATGAACAGATTGTGAGTGATCTGGAACTGTAACGGACCCTGTGCACAAAGCTGGGATTGACGAACAAAGCAAGAACCAAGAGGACAGTCAAACAACAACAGACAGAAGTAATGTAATCGACGCACACCCCTGACCACCGTGGTAACGGTTGTTATATTAATAAGAACCAATATGCAGTCGTATATCAGTAATTTCATCATCATAATCAGGTAAACAATTCGGGTGATGTGATCACAAAGCTAAATCATATTCGTTGCCCCATTGATCTGTGCTGTGGGACACAAGGGGCTTTGTTATTAGTGAAGGATACTGGGTAGGCGGCACGGCTGACGGCGGGGGAGCGCTCTGTGCTCCCGGTGGTAACGACACGGAGGTCAGCGCTGCACGGAGTTGCGTTGGCGGTGCCGGTCCGGTTACGTGTCCACTAACAGCGACAGCGGCCGGTTTTGTGACCACTTTCGGTGGCAAACTCATTGCAGAAATTTAAACCGAAACAAACAATACGCAGCTGAAAACGGTCGCACGTTCCAACAGTATCTGGCCGTTTCTTCTCTCTACGAAGGCCGGAACGTGTGTATATCCTTATGCCATGGATTTCATTCAGATCTGGCTTTTAGTACCAAAAATGTCATTTTATCTTTGAAGCCGGGGGTTGTAGCTGCTCTGTGCATGGGGACGGTAGGGGGTTGTATCCCCCTCCAGCCACCCTGGATCTCCCCGGTCGAATTGTTCTTCTTCGCCTCCTCAGATGGCCGTCTCCCGGTTTGTTTGCTCCGCTTTGCGCAGTAACATCACATTAGCGAGTCGCATCGTATGAGTTTCTCATAAAGATGGGAGACTTAGCTCAACATGGCGTTGTTGCGGCTGCTTCCAGCAGTCCGGCAGGACGGACGGCTCGGTAAACATCGGGTGAGCTCGGAGATGCTCGGGTTCACCTTACGCCACTCCGAATCGAAGGAAGTCCGACACACTTCCAGGAATCGGCTCTTTCGAACAGTTCGCTTAAAAGATGATTCAGTGGTTGTTTAACGTCGTGACGTAATTGCGACCTCACGCCGTCCCTGACAGAAAACTATTATTTGATCTTTTACACCCGATTGTATTCTTTAATTATGGCTTTTGTATAACTGTATACTACTACTACTATTATTATAAGAACGGAAATGCATGTATGCTGTTGTTCATGCAATAAAAAGATGATTTAGCCGTAATATAATTTACAAACAATACTAAACGAGCATTGTGAATAAAAATATGCAACTCTTTGCATATAAAAACAACATTATTAATTATATATGTTGCCAAAACTGAAAAACCGTCAAGCCTTAAACATATTTCCAGTGTATTATGTTGTTGACTCGAGAACCACGATTCAGTTCGATGTGTTCGAATCGTTCAGGTCGGTTTTGTGAACCGGTTCATTGACAAGATCTGAACGATTCATTTACAAATCGCAATACGCCAGTGAAAGTGACGTCATAAAGGCAGTCGCCACATGCCTGCACTGTTTCACACAATCAATGGCATATTCCAATCCATCAATAATCACTGTCAGAGACGAATGAGTCATAATACGCAGTGTGTTATGACCAAATATGAAACTGCAGTTTCAGCTTTTTAAAAGGGGACCCGCACAAATTGTGGTTGCATTATTAAGATTACTTCAAATGCTACGTTCGAGAAAGCATATTATATTATGCAGTATGTATTTAGGGGTTAGATGGTAGGAACCTTATAATAAGCACTTCAGCTTATTTGATTTAGAATTTCTGTTGCCATTAATAATTTTGAACTTGGCGACATCTGTCGGTCATATTTCCAGAGGACGGAAGGAAATTACTGTTGAATCAATCATCAGTTAAAGTTACAACAATTGCAATTTGTTAACATTAGTTAATGACCTAACAATAAGCAATTTAAATATTAACTCTTGTGCTGTCCTGTAAATCCTAGCCTTTTAAAAACTGCTTGTAAATTTGTCATTATGCTTCGTTACCCCCAAATCTTGGATTCATTTTTATTTTGGGGGATCAACCTGTTTGCTTTCTGCTAGCACAGGGTTTGTATGTCTTTTTGGACATGACTGACTGGCTTCGCCGTTCTGTGCATTAGTTTTTGAGTGTGGAATAAAGTATTTTATTGTGGATATATTGAGGTAATATTCACTTGACTGAGATGAAGCTGTATTACTTTGCTAGCCAGGTAAGTTTCAGTTTAGTTTGCACCAATCCCAGGTTTTAAGTACCATGAAAGTAGCTTGGCTTTTAGCTGCATTCATTGCCATTGCAGCCACAGCCATATCACCCTGCAGCCCAAGCCTGGTTGCCCACTGAAGCTACAGTAAGGGTTGAGCCTGGTCAGTACCTGGATGGGAGACCTCCTGGAAAAACTAGGTTGCTGTTGGTAGAGGTGTTAGAGAGGCCAGCAGGGGGTGCTCACCTTGTGGTCTGTGTGGGTCCTAATGCCCCAGTATAGTGATGGGGACACTATACTGCCAAAAAGCACCGTCTTTCGGATGAGACTCTTCGGATGAGACTCTCATTAAAAATCCCATGACACTCATCGTAAAGATGAGTTGGGGTGTAACCCTGGTGTCCAAATTTCCACTGGCCCTTGTCTATCATGGCCTCCCAAAAAAATCCCCATCCATTGATTGGCTGTATCTCTCTCTCCTTTCCATCTGTAGCTGGTGTGTGGTGAGCGCACTGGCGCCATTGTCCTGTGGCTGCCGTCACATCATCCAAGGGGATGCTACACACTGGTGGTGGTTGAGGAGAGACCCTCCACATGATTGTAAAGCGTTTTGGGTGTATGGCTATACACAGTAAAAGCGGTATATAAATGCGTCATTCATTCATTCATTCATTCATATAACTTACACTGCACAGATAACCTGCTCCAGGGCAGGTTATGTTCCGAGTTAAGATCTCAAACTGGACTGATCAGATGCGAGCAAAGTCACACAAGTCTGACACCAAAAACGTACTCCCCCAGTTTCTTTTACAGCAAATTAAAGGTCACTAGCACTAAAAATGGCTTTAATGATTATTACTTTTATGTTATATGATTGACATTATCATTAATCCATTACACACAAGCAATTTTAGTTTAAAATCATTAATTTTAAATTAATGTTAATATAGATTGTATGTCATATAAATAAGCTGTAGTATTAATAGATAAGAATTTAAAAATGACAGTGACATTACATGTTTGAGTCTCCAACTATTTCCAATTACATAAACGAACCAAACAAGCTTCAGCTGTGACTGCAATAATAAAGCAA
Organism: Enteromius fasciolatus; assembly: GCA_032361145.1. Taxonomy (NCBI): domain Eukaryota; kingdom Metazoa; phylum Chordata; class Actinopteri; order Cypriniformes; family Cyprinidae; genus Enteromius; species Enteromius fasciolatus. Next base: position 9,358,426 of record JAUMHR010000060.1, on the reverse strand, counting down.
GATCATTCGTTTTGTTTGTCCTCCTTCATGAACTAGTACTTTTTTCATTGTAAATGCATCTAAACCCATCATATTCTTCAATCTTGTTTAGCCTTCAGCAAAACCTTTAGCTTTTAACCATTGCTCGTGATTGGCTTTTCACCATGATGTCAGACATTCATGTGCACACACTCCACAAACTGAGGATCAAAGCCTGAGTTGACAAAAAAAAGTTGATTATGAGCATCATGGTACCAACAAAGCAAAACTAATCCTGTAACTCTGAATTTGCTCAGCAACCATAATGGTACAGGCCCCAGATTAATTAATAAAATGAAATACAAAACCTGAAAAGATTGAATCCAATATTTGGCAATGTAATAGCATTATGGGAAATTTACAAGCAATTTTTGTAGGACGTCCATTTTTGATTGTGAATACTAAAAGTGTAACAAAGTGAGGTTAACATTAACTGTTTATTATTGTTATCAAATAAAGCGTTGTGATATTTCCTGTTATTTTGAGGGCAGTTTGAATCTGTGTGAAATAAAACAGTCCCATATTTACATAGTGTTAAAGGCACTTTCTTGTTTAATGGCCAAACTGCATATTATTCATTACTGTACATCATCCTCATTTGGCATTAAGTGACATTATGAGATGGCCATTTCAAAATTCAAATTCAAAATGATTTCAAATTCATATTGTACAGGCAAATTCAACAAATAAGAATTGATGGAACAGTCTAATAAACCTGTCAGCTATGTATCAAAGATATCTAACAATGTGGCACAATGGGTTGTGCAAGAAAAAAAAAAAATCCCACCAACAATGAAACACAGAGAACATAAATTATTAGAAAAATAAAAACATTTGCTAAAAAGGCACATATTCAAAGAAAACATATTTGCAGAAAGGAACATTGCTTTTCTTTTTTAGATTTTACCACTAACTTCCAGTGTTTTAATTGTTTGTTAGAACAAAACTCTGTTATATAGACTTCCTTGGAGTCCCTATTTACACCAATTCCCCATTAAGAGGCAAGTAATAGCTGGAAAATATGTAGTCCATTATGTAAGTCCACCAGCTTTTTGGCAGTCTAGATTAGGCAACCTGAGATGGGTGTTTGGGAGTTTTGAGCGATAATGGCTCCAGATTCAGTCACTGTCACCACAAATCACATTTCCGCTTGGGGTTCATGGGTGAGTCTGCCTTGCAGCCAAAGTGTGTAGAGAACTCATGAGAATTGGAGATGGTGCCAATGACCCGGAAACGTGATGGACTGTGGGGGTCAGTAATAACGCCCTCGTGAGAGCTTTCGGGTGTCCGGACTGAGCACCACACCTACAAAAAAAGAAAACAAAGGATTTGTGTTAGGCCAATAGGACAAAACTAGATTATTAAATGATGTGGTTACAGTTTATTTCTAATTTATCTTTCATAGTTTTAATTTAGTTAGTTTCCAATCAATCAGTGTAAATTCTTTTTAAAAGGCTTTCTAGTTTCAAGTTTTTTATTTTTTTTTATTTTAGTATTTTATGACAATTGAATGGCTAACTGCATCAGTTAAAAAGCTAGTAAAATTCTTGGTACAGTCTAGTTATTGCTATCTCGTTGCATGTTTAACACAGACTTATTTGATGGGTTATTTTTATTCATTTATTTTTCGTGGAAATGTATTTTAGTTTAAATATATTTTAGATTTTCTTTTCCACAGCTTCTGTATTTATCTAAAAAATAATAAAAATGTTTTTAGTTTAAATGCATTTTTTAAAAGTATGTTTTCATTAATAAACAGCTCACTCGTGTTTCACAAGTAAATGATAAGATCATGTGATATTGATTCTTGCCTTAGAAATCATATTAAAAAAACAGACAAATAGTAGACACCTTTATTTGCGAAGGTTATGATTAGTAAAACAACTAAATCCTTTAAAACAAGTGTAATGTAGTAAGGAAATATTAGCACAAACCTGAGCGAATCCCACAAAAAACAGCTGATGATTGGTCATTCCAAGGGCAGGCAGAGTGGCCTCCTCACCATTCTTCTCGATCCAGTTTAAATAGGCCTGCAAAGCAAGTGTGAAAACATTAGTCCGCTAATAATTCTGCATGCTACGCCACTCGCTGTGATCATAAATAAACAGAACCCTCGTGTCAATGGTTATTTTCCTCTCCATCAGAGAGGTTAACACAAGGTCTTCTCTGGCCATATGCTTTGCGCATCTGCTCTGTAACCTATGACTTTTCAACCAACGGAAAGAATCCGAGTCGCTGGAGGTAGAGCGGCCTATTCCAAGCCACCTGTTGCACTGCGAGGCTTTTCAGCGAGATGAGATCACGACGGCCCCAAAGCTATCAAAGCCGCCAACGAGAAAAATATAGAGATCGTAATACCTTTCGTATCAGATTCTCATACGTCATACGCCGTAGCTGTTTTCATGTTATGGAAAGTAACCATTGGTGTCTCATCTCTTTATAACTCGCTGATGAACGAAACCATTCTGTTGATTGAATTAGGTCGATTTAAATTTTAGTCTCCAGCACTTGTTCCACAACAGGATCTTCACAAACCTTATAAGCTGCCCTTAGGCCTCCGTTGTCAGCAATATTTTCTCCCAAAGTGTGTTTCCCATTTAGAGGTTCTTTATTTATACTGTAGTTGCTGTACTGCTCCACCATGCACTGGGTCTGGTGTTTAAAAGCCTCCACTGAAGAATTTTGCCACCACTGACGCAAATTCCCCTCCTTATCATACTCTCTTCCTGTAGGACATATTGAAAACGCTGTTTTAAAACACACATACCCTGTATATTGATAAATGGTCACACACATTACAAAATAACAATTTTCTATAATAAAAGCTGAAAATGTTTACAAAAGATAAACAATACCATTATTAATATATTATACTATACATGGGGAACAATATGATTAAATGCATGTATCAATATTTTATTTTAGTGACAAATTGTTTTGCTGTGTAGTGTGATATTAATGAAATGTAATAATTAATATAAATAAAATGTATTAAAAAGTATTAAAAAAAAAAAGAAGTTAATTAATCAATAACTGTACTTGATTTTTTACAGTAGTTGAATTAATCTTATATGCTGAGGCCAGTTGTTAAAAAGCAATCTGATCAGATTTTGGTCATCGGATTAGACACAATCTTGAAAACTAGTTGTTTAACAGAAAAAAAAAAAAAAAAAAAAAAGGATTCTGAATTTCGGTTAGATGACAAAATCCAATCTTGGTTTAGATTTATTAAATCCTTAATTAAATACTTTAAAGTTTGTGTTGTTCAAAACATTTTAGTAAGATTGGAATACTTTTGATCCAAAAGAACAGGATTATTCTGATCCCAGCAGAAAGGTGGATTTCAAGAATAAAAATGTACTGACACTTTAAAACTGCTTCAAATATATGTAATATATCCCTAAAAAGCTCAATATTAAACAAAACAAAATTATATTTTATATATGAAATTATATTTATATATTAAGTTGTTTTTTTTTTAAATAAAATTGTAAATTACATTGGTAGAATCATCAGAGATGGATTAGTCAGAAGTAGTTATTTATGTAAATGCAATGCAAAACTAGAATGCAAAACATTGGCCATTTCCTTCCCCTCGATCTATTTTCCACCATGTCACTTTAGTATTCCAGATTTGGAAATCTGAAAAAGTGTGTATATGGTTCAGGGGGATCCAATCCATGTTTGTATGATGTAAAAAAAAAAAAAAAAAAAAAAAAAGGAAGGTGGATTATCCAGCAAAACATTGGATCAGAATGATCTGGATTTGGTAATGCAGATTAAACATTTTAAACTACTGGCCCCTGGTGATTTATAATAATAATATAGATAGAGTAATAATTTTGTTACCTTGATCGTCAAAGGCATGGGTGAGTTCATGCCCCATAACCACACCTATACCACCGAAATTCATCGCTCTAGAAAACAAGCAAGATGCATTGAGATGAGGATTGGGATATAACAGTAGTACAGGACAGGTTTTGTTAGTGGGAGTCTCTTACTTTGGCCAGGCATGGTTAAAAAATGGAGCCTGGAGAATGCCTGCTGGAAGTACCATCTCATTCTTTGTGGGGTTGTAGTAGGCATTTACTGTAGGTGGAGTCATACTCCATCTGTACAAGGAAAAAAACAGTTACTATATGAAAGTTCTGTCATTTATTCACCCTCAAACCTGTATGACTATGATACTTTGTTTTTCTCCTACACTACAGTTTTATTAGTGGGGGCCTATGTTGTTTTGTGTTCTTTTGTATTCCACAGAAAAGTCTCACAGGTTTGGGATGATAAGAGGGGAAATAAATGACAGCAAAAAAATAAAAATAAAACACGAATAAAACGATTACAAATAGTTTTTGTTAACTGAAATGAAATATAAATATTAAATATGAATCATTTAATTTAAACGTTAAAATGTTAAAAAAAAAAAAAAAATCGAGAAATGACAACGTGGCAACTAATGGAAATAAGTAAGTATTCAAATTATTAAAACTAAAATAAAAGCTAAAAGAAAATTAATTTAAAAAAAAAAATTCAAAAGACAAAAATGTAAAACTAATTAAAAATAAAGACAAATACTAAAATTATTAAATGGCAATTTAAAAAAAAAAAAAAAAACTTTCCCTTTAAGAGGTGTGTGTCAGCATCATCTTGTGTGTGAGCTGGACTGATACTCACTGATCTCTGTTGGGGACTTTTCTCAGCTGGTTAGCAGTCACTCGTGCAGAGAAGTTGTAATAATTCATGACGTTTTGAAAGTAAAGATCTGAAACAACATCAAACTGATATACAGTTTGGAGGCAATATATCAATTTAGGCTCTCTGCAACATTAAACCACATAATTTTTCCATGAACCGAAATTAAGAAAATGCATACATACATCATTAAACACCTTGTCCAGCTCTTTGGGGCTCATAATAAACTTCGGATAACCAACCATGTTATATATGGCATCTGCCTAGACAAGAATAAAAAAAATGACATCACGCCAGTGCAGATTATACAGTACTTTAACACCAGGTGGCATTAAAGAGCATTTTTAAGCATAAAATGTTGTGTTTTTTATTTTTGCCAATTCTTAAATAAAAGCTAATGCAAAGCTAGGTGTTGATTTCAGCAAGCTCCATCCCTGCAGACCACAGCGGTGAAAAACATGACAGATTGTATTGTTGGTCCTCACCTTTTCTTTGGCTGCTTTTTTTGTCTCGGGATCCATCCAGCCGACAGTCTTCAGACTGTCCTCAAAGGCCCATTTGATCTCGGAGACCATATCTTCAACCTGACAAACATATCAGTTGAGAATACAGTGTATAGGCCCGGAGGAAAAGATGGGGATTGGTGTGCAAAACATCACAAGACACTCACAAAAGCTTTGCTGTCTTCGGAAAAAGTAGCTTTGACAAAGAGCGCCCCGAGAGCAAAGCCCAGAGCGCTATCCGTGTCGCTGACGCAAAGTTTCCAGCGTGGCGTGCAGCTCTGAAAAACACAAAGGTGATATATTAACAACTAACATCCTCATTTGCACCCAAGTCTTCTCTATGTGACATTTCACATACAATTTACAGGTCTGAACTTCTGCAGATACATACGGTCTAGTTTCCATCTGTAGGAGTTATTAGCACTTGAGGAAATTATCGCAAATAATTTGTTAAAAGACGTAACAAATTTGACAAGAGGGTGAGTAAATGAGAACAGAAGATGTGAAGATTACCAGTGAATAAGTTAATTTTGGCATTTTAAGCAGTCATGTGACTTCAAAAGTCTCAGAATTGTTATATGTTTGGTATTTTTGAATACACACAGATATGTATATACACTATATTACCAAAAGTTTTCGCTCACCCATTCAAATGATCAGAATCAGGTGTGCTAATCACTTG
>JAUMHR010000060.1:9320695-9342846 GCA_032361145.1 Enteromius fasciolatus | reverse complement strand
TAATAATAATAATAATAATAATAATAAACATTAAAGGGATAGTTTACTCCAAAAATTACCAATCTGTTATCAGTTACTCACATTACTGTCGTTTGTGGAAAATAAAAGCAGGTATTTTGAAGACTGTTGGTAACAGAGCTGTTTGGTTACCAATGACTTTCAATGACAAAAAAAACAACTAAAAATACTAAGATGTTTCTCAAATTATTTGATTTTATGTTACATATTTTATGTTATGTTTATATTAAATATTTATAGGTAAGACATTTCATATTGAATTAAAAAAAAACAAAAAAAGTAAAAAACAAAAAAGGAATTGTCTTGAGTCTTGTCAAAGCCAGGCATCTATCACAAGGCCTCTGTTGCATCTAATCAGCAGACAAATGTTCATTTTAAGCCAAACCACACTCCAGCCAAGCACGTAAAACACAATTTAGACACGCCAAAATATATTAACCACAAAATGACCAGTCCAAACATATTCACACTCAGAGACGCACTTCTCACGACCTCAGAGGGGTAAAGCCCTGTCATTTGATGACCCTGGTAGGGTGGGGAAGTCACACATGAGGGTACTGACAGAAATTAACAGAGCTGACTTTCTCAGAAAGAACAAGCCCCTTTTTGCATTTACTAAAAAACACATAAGTCTAATTTATGGTGTCATTTGGAAATGATGAAAAATATTACACACACATACAAATACAGTAAGACTTCAAGATTTTTTCCTCAGTGTAACAGTGTAACAGTTCCTAACAAGTAACAGCTTACTTTAAGATACTTGAGATATGTATTATATGTATAAGTCATTTTCACACATATTTTATAAGTATTAAAATTAAGTTACATGAAATAATAATTTCTTAAAGAATGAGTAAAAAGAATAAAACAAAACCCACAAAGCATTCATACACCCAACAAGACACATATCAAATTTCCTACACTTTCAAAGGACGCTATAAAAATCAAAAATATAAATTGTTATTTTATTGAAAGAAAGAAAAAATGAGGAATAAAATAAATTTTAAAAAAATTAAAAAGATAAATGACAGATCGTTGAACATAGTAAAAAATTATACCCAAGCACAAGAGAGTCAGTTTTAGACCACATGTTTGGCTTGTATTATTGATAAATGTATACATTTCCTATTAATTGAAGAAAAATAATAGTTTGATCATTTTTCTACAATAAAATTGATAAAACTGTTTGAATGGTTAAGCTGGATAAAACAGCCAAAGCTAGAATTTTATAGAAATAAACTAAAATTATACAGTATATATTGGCCATGCTGTGAAAAGAACTGATGTCATGTCCTGGGTTTTATGGGATGTCCCATGACTTTAATAAGGGGGAAATTATGTGGTAACAGGTAAGGAACGAGACACAAATTTATGGAAAGTGTCTGAAATATTCAAACACATTTTTCATATTCATAGTAAATGCACTTATAGTCTTCAGGCATAATTCTATCCAAAGCCAGACTCAAGACCCTTTTCTGGCAGGTCTGCCCCAGCAGATGTGCAGTCATATACTGTAGCTGCCAACAGCATGTCAGCAACCAGCAGTGACAATGGACTCTTCCCTTTACGTGGCTTTCCAGTGACATGACTCATTGAAAGTTTGGCTGGAGGCTCAGAGACCTGCCTGTATCCGGTCTAGGGTTTTGGCTTGAGGGCGGTCTCAACCATCTGTCTGCCCCAGATTGAAGCACGGCGCAGGTGCATAGAATCACTGATTCTATCAACAGTGAGGATGGATTCATTGCCTCTTTCCCATAACCTACCCTGCTTTAATATTTACTAAAGGCTGATCTGGGATCGTTTCTAGCATTTTCCATTCTAATAAAGAAAAAGGAAGTCAGTCCCAGCACAGTGTGAAAGACACAATACAAAACATGCCAAGATTCCTAGACCAAGTCTCAAATGCGGCCTTTCAGCAAGGCAGTAAACCACAGCTATGAGTCAGAAATACGCCACTGATCCTGTGAACCGTCCAATTGTTTAAGGCACGAAAGCATTTCCCTGGTATGACTAAAGCATTTGTTTGCCACTGTGCTAATATGTGAGAGCGAATGCACACTATTTGCGACTATGTGTGTGTGTGTGAGAGAGAGAAAGCGCATTTCATTTCACACCTGAGTCACAGACTCCGTGACTTGGATATATGGCCTAATTCTTGTTCATGTGCCACACATATTTTTGGTATAAGTCATCCAATGTGATGATCTGAGCATTAAATTCAGGTTTTGATTTTTATGCAAGGCAGAAGAAGCACCTAAATAAAGAAGCACGTTTGATACTTGGTAACTCTGACACATGATCTTCCAGTTTCATCATGCATTCCCTGGTGGTTAGAGTAATATTATCATACACCCTGTTAATACTTACAGTAGTTTGAGAGCAAGGGTTTCATTTACATGCTCAGTTACTTTTGCAAATTAATGCTGTTCTATGCCTGCTCAAAATTCAGTGTTAAGACATAATGCTGTATAAAAGACAAACTAAATTATGCCTGCTCTGACCCACTTTAGCACCCAGTTATACAATTATGATTGTTGCACAAATGCATTTCTGCCTCCTATGAGCAAAAATGTGAGAAATCTGTAAATAGCACTGCAAAAATGCCACCTTTTTCATGTAAATTTGGTGTAGAATATTGGAAACCGCTTAAATCAAAATATCTGACAGGAAATTATGTAAAGTAGGTTAAAGTTTTTTTGCCAGCTGAAACTCTTTGACCTCTTTAAAAATACATCCACATGTTCACCGTTCTCTGATACCGATTAATGACATGCAGGTCAGCTTTAAAATATTTCATATTAATGTAGGAAGTTTTTTATTTATTTTTGGTCTATTTTAAAATGATTTATTTATTTTTACTTTATCATTTTATTATATACTGGCCTTTCATAAATTCACAAAACAAAACCAGCTGCAGTCCCCCGCAAAATGGTTAGTGCGCAGTGTTGAAGTATGGGTGATAAGAGTTTAAGGGTTAGCCTAGCTTACCCCAATATTTATTTTAGGATATTTTGAGAAATGTCTTTTTTTTTCTTCCATACAGTCAACAAGAACTAAATGTGTTTAATTACCAACATCTTTCCAGGTATCTTACCTTTGTGTTTGACAGAAAACAGAAAGGCATACAGGTTAGGACATGACATGAGGGTGGCAAATACAGACAGAATTTTAGGGGGAAACAGCTCTTAAAAATCTGGCGCCACCCTATGCTTTTGTCATCTCTATAACTGTCAATTTAAAAATATATATAAAATACAGCAAACGGTTGTAAAAAAGAAAATGGAGCAAGAACAGTGTAAAAAATGGTGGTTGTCCAGTCACAAAAAAAGCTCAATTATGCATTTCTGCAAAAAAAAAATGACTCTGAGCTTTTCCACATTTGGTGACGGTTCACAGATTGGTTAGCTGGTTAACAGCTGTAATCCAAACACTTCAGATCTCTAGGTTTCTCCATTTTATAACATCCTAATCAGGGATTAAGAAGATGGAAATCCACAGAGGACTAACAACAACATGCTGATCTCCGCTCTGGAACATGACAACATGAAGTCTCGTGATAACGACAAAGGTCACAACTTCTGGCGTCAGAGATTCCCCGGCGCAGTCTTCCTCTCTAGGAGTACACTAGAGATAAAAAAACCTAAAAGATCGGACAACTTAATCTCTTGAGGAAGTTTTGCAAAACATGGCTAATCATCATGTCAATACACATCTTGAAGCAGCCACAAGCCAGACTATGTTTACAGCCTTGCTGTTAGTCAGCATGTACAGATGTGACTTTGTTGCCTTAGGTAAAGACTCTCATGATGAATTCTAGGTAATAAGTAACCTCTGTTCAAACTAACGCAGCACACGGAACTGACTTTAGTTCACTTCCATGTTCACAGTAACGTAGAGCAGATATAAATATGATTACCAGGGAATGTTTAAGAGTATGCTAGTTAAATAAACAGCTTTACGTTTCACCAGATGAATGTAATGTAGATACAGATATACGAAGCATGAATGTGTACTGATATATTTAATTACATGTATACACCTTATTTTGCAAATAATACAACACAATTTGAGCAGTGCACATACAGTGCATGTTTGACATACAAGAAAAAGTTCTGTGTCCTTACCGTTTATACGTATTATACGTTTATATTCTCTCTCTTCTAAACAGCTGTCCACTTTTCCTTTATAATCTCTATTTTGCAAAGCAGTATTCCCCAGTTGACTCGACACAACGTGCACACGAGCGCACAAAGTTTAACTGCAAGACACCCGTCGGGATTATAATAGACTGGTATCTTTAGTCAACCAATCATATTCCAAAGCAGGTTCCCACTTTCAACTTCTGACCAATTGTGTTTCAGTTGTGGGCGGGACATTGGTGACAGCTCAATACTGATAACAATGCTCAACGGGTGACTACAAAAGGGAATTGTATGTTTTTTTAATTGTTTTAATGTGAACTTCATGTCATATAGTGCCACAACTGCATAAGCAATATTAAATTTTGTTTACATTACAATAACCATTTGGTTACGACAAATAAACTGCTGTGGCAGTTTCTGTTCTCATTCAGAACTGTGCATTAAAAGTTGTTTTTTTTTTAAACTGCTGTTAGATATCTATGTGGAAAACTTTAATAGTTTTAATAGTAGCCTACAGTATAGGTGGATTCAACTGAGCGATTCGAATCTTTTGAATCGGTTCACTACAAAGATTCATGAGTTGAAAGCTGTGCCCCTTTCGTTCCGTCAGCAAGATGATCGTTCACATTGCGTAAATGAATGCGATTCAGTGGCTGCGTTCAGACCCAAGACCGGTTCAGGCAAGCAGGTCCAACCAATGCACCTCCACTGCTAGACTAGTGCTCGAATACTATTAGTTCCCGTTATAATAATGTTGTGAGTGTAGGAAAGCTGCGCGCGCACATATTTTTCACACTGTACAACAATAATGACTGTTTTTGAATTATTGTAAGGGGTAGGTTTAGGGTTGGGGTATATTAATTTTACGCAAAACCTTTCAGAAAGGTTCTGTCATTCTTCACATGATGCCTTTAAGTATTTATCTCGAAAATGCTATGTGAAAGGTATTAGGAGGCCATAGGCTTTTCACAGCTGGAAATCACTGGGAGGCAAATGCCCACAGCAGGTCAATGGCCGATTACCAGTCGTTAGACTTTAATGTGGCTACATTGCTCTCTGATGGGCAATCAAGCGCATTGTTGCGTTCATAGTGACATCTTGTGGTTAGTCTATCAGAATGTAGATGAACTAGAGTAGAAAGTTCAAGGCAAAGACTAAAGGTAATGTTAGGTAAACTGCATACGTATCAAGAAAAAAAATCAATGAGTGATATTTTTTTTATGTCGAAACGCTTAAGCGAATTTGTTGTTAGCAAGCTTACACAGACTTGTGATTTTTTGCCGTAGGGAAACACCTATAATGAATTCTAGGTAAGATGTAATGAGACACATGAGACTATATTGCATATTTGTTGTTATATAGGATATATTTCTTTTAAATAGCTTAATCATGTTTTACTATTTTTTGTGCATTTCATACATTTTAACATGCTATCTTTACTTAGAAACGATTTTAAAATTGTAAATATAAACTATCAGGGGTATCAAGCTTATTATGGTTTATGTTTTATTTTAAGTTGAGACGTAACTGTGACATGTAGGCCTAAATTAATCATGTACAATTACAAAATAAATATAATTGTAATCAGATACAGTTAATGGGAGAAAATGTGAAATTAAATTACAGTTCTTTATGAAAATATTAATATCTTCAGATTTTTTTCTACACACATTCGCTTGATTTAACTTTTTCAGGAGTTTAGGATATTTTGGTAACTCTTTTGTTTCGTATTTTATATAAATTAATATTGTTAAAAATAAAAATGTTAAATAAATAGCCTAAACCATTTGGTTATTTATGTATATGTATGTATGTATATATATATATATATATATAGACCTTTTTTTTTTTTCTCAAAGCCATTTCTGCCATTATTTCCTGTCATGCAAAGATTTGATTTCAAAAACAGTAGCCAAACTATGAAACAATTCCTTTTGTTTTTGTTTTAAATCAGTACCTCTGAATGATCTGAAGGTAAAACGAGATGTTGGTGACTGTGCTTTAAAATTATAATATTACAATCTTCATTCAACTGATGATTCTAAAAGTAATGCAGAAATGAAATAGAAATGAAATAGAAATAAGACAGCCAGTGTCTTATATGAGGTTCTTTAACTTAAACGACTCCTATCAACAGGAGGAGCTCGCGCTTCAGACTGCGCTATTATTAATAGTGGACTCTACTAACGGGATCTCTCTCTCTCTCTCTGGGGCAGGCGCATTGTAAAGCTTTATAAAAGCTCGACTAGTGAACAGCACGTGAATGTCCTGTGGTATAGGAGTCGCAGAGGTGTACGGATACATATAACACGAGGGTGAGTACGATCACTTTTAGCGCTGCTTATCTGCTGAATGACTCTGTTCATGCACCGCTACATGTGACTGGAGTTCTAATGACAACGCTGGGAAGAGTTGGAGAGTTGTGCTGTTATTAATTCAATACAATCCAACAAGTTGTTCAGGTTGCGTTGGGATCTCTGTTTGCATAACGGCGAGTTGCTGTTCCAACTTTACTACAATTAAGCAGTAAACCGGGAATTACAATGTTACGCTCCAGTGATGTGGGGGATGTCGGTGGTTTTCCTGTTCCGTAGAGCGCTATAATCGCGTTTGGCAGCCTATGGCTACAAACAGACATTGTATCATATGAAAAGATGAGAGGATGTGGTTTCTGTGCACCACTGCACATGAGACACTGGGACGTTGTAGAGTGTGGAGTTTACTCATAGCATATGCTGACAAACTCAAAATGGGTTAATGATTAAAAAAACATGCCAGCGATAAAGAAATGTTCATATTTATTGAATACAAAAAGTTTTTTTAGTTTTTAAGGTAAATGCATATGGAAAAGTTTTTAGGATTACTCATTAAGACACTAAAAAGGTAAATGTTAATTTAAACGAAGTGTTATTAAAATATATTAAAAAATACAAATCTTTAGTGACCTTGACACTGTCCTAAAGGTCTGAAGGGGTCCTCTCATGTTCATGGTGTCCTTGTCATATGACAGTAAAATAAAAGTTTTTATTCTCTACTTTAAAATTATTAAAAGATCATGACAAAAATTCATTCAGACATTGAAAAATGTTAATCACAGGAGAGGTCTATATAAATTTAATTTTAATCTATTTTTAATAATGTAATTAAGCGCATCTTGGCCAGTCTAGACTGGTTTAAGCAAATGGAATTTCTATTTTCCAATCCGCAATATATCAAATACAAATCATATAGAAATCATAAAGATAATGCTGAATAACATTTTTGTCCATCACGTAGGATCTTATTTGATTCTTTGAGGATTCCCGTTTGATCCCATTATTATTGGTTTCAACTTATGATGAAAATTACATTATTTTCTCAAAATGTTTCGACAAGGGATAAAATTGTTGAGACTGGGCTGTGAGGTTCTGTGAGACTCCAGCCTTGTGCCTCACTCTTTCTGCTGTCTCATATCTGTGACTGTAGGAGAACAAGTTAAGACACTTTCCTGTTTAACCTCACCTTTTAAATCAAGCATTTAACAGAAGAAAGAAAAACAGAAACTGCATTAAGAGAAAACAATGCAATGCAAGAAGAGGTTTTGTTTTTCAACTCAAGTGCTTCCCAGACACAACATTTTGTGAGCATTTTATTGATTGTATGCCCAAATAATTTGTATGCAATGATGCTAATGTGGCTGTAGCACAACTAGAAAGCCCAAAACAGCCTTGGTTTTTATGAACATCTTGTTTAAAATTTGTGCTCGTCCTTAAAAGGGGTTGTTGTTCAGAGACTCTTCAGCATAATTAGATTAATTAGATTTGGTTTTGTATTGTGTTAGTGTCGTGTTTACCAAGATGTACAACCTAATAAAATCCTTATGTCAGTGTTTTCTGAGATCGAATTGCATCTAAGATGTTGGTAGGAGTGTAATGTGAATCTTGTTATATGGTGTGATCTAGTGTTCCTGTTTATTAGAGCGATAGATTTAAGCCTTCAGGGGTTTACAGGCATTAAAAAACATAACAGGTTCAGACAGAACAACATAACTGATTTATTGTACAAAACCAGGATGCTCCTCCAGAGTGGACAAGAAATTACTTGTCTCACAAAAGGCATTGATCTGACACGTCTGTAATGGATATTTCCCTTTTTTTTATTTCCATATTTCCGCTTTATTTCAGAAAAGTCACCTTCTGTAAAATAAAGATGTAAAGGAGTATTGCCTCCATCAGTGTAATAACCCTAATCCTCATCCTCCTTAGCGTATACTTGGAGGATGAGGGGAGATCTCATTCCCAGCTCGAGTCAGCGTGTCGAAAACAAGGATAGCTGGTTCTTTCTGTTTAAGGAGGGTTACTTCCAAAAGAAGGACATCTCTACAATCTAATGCCATGAATCGAGAAGGAATTTCTGTTCTGTTGACAACTGTGTTTTCCGGTTTGCTGCTCCTTTGTGTTTTGGCACTGCTGTGTTTCTTCACCTGCAGACTAGCTTCAAGAGTTCTGCCAGTTGGAACCCCACTGCGTTTTTGACAGAGCATGTGAATGAACCTCAAGTCATGGTAAAAGTGTCTTTGTAGCAGAACTAATTGGAAAAAACGCTTAGATGTTCACCAGTTCAGGTCTGTGTGCTGTTTATGGCGTGTGCTGTAATGATTGGCTGCTGGTTTCATGGTGATTTTTAGCCTAATGAATGTTCTTTTATAACCAAATACCAAAGGTTTTGGCCAATATTAAGGAAAACAAGCAATTAAACAAACAAGATAACCACATTCATCAACAAACAAGAAAGAGAAGCTATTTATAGGAAACTGCAGTGAAAAGCAATTCATTTTATTGCGCAACAAATGGAGCAAATCATTCTAGCTATGTTTTTTCACACTTCAAAACTGTGTGGGAAGTGCCAGACCTGAAAGAACCCCATAGCTGTGCATTTACTCAGGAACTTCATACGATATTATGTTCATGACGTGACTAACACAATGCCCATTTCTTCCAGTTTTGCAAATGTAAATAGAGAGTGGTCAAAGCTCCAGGCAGCATGGCTAACACATAGGTTGATTGAACACATGGCTTTGATACTGATTGATGCTTTCTGCACTATGACTAAAGATCCCATTAAAAGGATGTGGAGTAAGCTGAGAAAGTGTGCGTTCGTAATAGAAATCTTGCAGTCCTGTGCCTTGGAACAGAGGTGTCCAGTTAATCAGCTTTGTCATGCCTATTAAAGCACCATGTGCAGTGGCACTCAATCCCATTAAAGTGACCTTGACTAAAGAGTAGAAGACAGAAAGGTTTAATACTAATAATGCATCCATATCACGTTTTCAAGTGTGAACTTCTAGGTAGCCACACAATCGAATAGGGATGGGTACCGAAACATGTTACTTAATCAGTACCGGTGCTAAGTATTGATAAACTCTGACGTAAACGGTTCTGCTATCGGTACTGCTAAATCATTACCCAGCATATTTTAACCTCTTCTGATTTGCCATTATTTTAAAGACATTTGCCTGCACTTGTTATTAGCAATCTCACACGCGAAATGTCCGTCTGTCCCGTACATAGGTTCTGCAGGGCACAGAGCTCGCGCACGTATAACAAGAAAGCTCATGCGTAATAGGATGACGGTGGCGGAGAGAACTGAACAATCTAAAGCAGTGGTTTTCAACTGGTTTGGCCTTGGAATCAAGCCACGATAATAATGTCACTGACAATAAACATATCGACATCTCATCTGTCCACAGACACTGAATCGGGCCAGCTCGTTTTTACCTATTTAACTGCATTTGACAGAAGAACGGATTTCATGCACGTCTTTTAAAATAAAAAGTCTTGCATAAGAAAATATTTATAATTACTTATGCTAGCTGTTTTCCAAAATAACGATATAAACATCACATAAGATCTCTCTAAATTAGTATGTTATAATAATGTTAATAATTATAATAAACACACATTTTGGTTACATTAAAAATAGTCATATAAATATTTCAAGAGTTCTCGTTTCCTGGTGTCACGAACGTGCAGGCTGCGTGTAGGTGCAGCGAAAGAGTGGAGGACGAAATGGAATTTGTTGCAAAAGATTTAATAAATACACTCCTGAACATAGAAAAACAAAACGCTGTCGAGGCAGCAAAAGGACTACATGAGGCTACATATCCACACGATACAGACATTAACAGGACATGAATTCAAACGGAAAAACAGAGGCATTTAAAGACAAACAAATCAAAGACTAAAGTGAGGGCAGGTGTAAACACAGGTGACACGATTAAACTAATGAGGGCAAAACCAAACAGACAGGACTAAACCAAAATATACAAAGACACGGGGGAGACAGGACAGACAGGGACAGAATGTCACATTACACCCCCCTCCCGGAAAGGCGCACCTGCGCCGACAATAACATCTCACGGGAGGGGGGGCTGGGTGCTCTGGAGGCAAGAGTCTCTGGAGGCCGCACAGGGTGCGCGGCAGGCCCTGGAGGATGCACGGGGTGCGCGGCAGACTCCGGAGGCTGCACGGGGTGCACGGCAGACCCAGGAAGCCGCACAGGGTGCACGGCCGGCTCAGGAGACCGCCCAAGCCAAGCGGCAGGCTCCGGAGGCCGCACAGGGTGAGCGGCAAGCTCCGGAGACCGCACAGGGTGAGCGGCAGGCTCTGGAGGCCGCACAGGGTGAGCGGCAGGCTCTGGAGGCCGCACAAGGTGAGCGGCAGGTTCTGGAAGCCGCACAGGGTGAACGGCAGGTTCTGGAGGCCGTACAGGGTGAGCGGCAGGTTCCGGAAGCCGCACAGGGTGAACGGCAGGTTCTGGAGGCCGCACAGGTGACTCAGCAGACACTAGGGGGTCGGACCGTGGCACCAGGTCATCCGCTTCGGGCTCTGGAGGGTCGGGCCACTGCAGCAGGTCATCCGCTACGGCCTCTGGAGGATGGGGCCATTGCAGCAGGTGGTCCGCTACGGGCTCTGGAGAATCGTGCCACTGCAGCAGGTCGTCCGCTACAGCCTCTGGAGGATCAGGCCATTGTAGCAGGTCGTCCACTACGAGCTCTGGAGGGATGGGCCACGGCAGCGGGTCGTCCGCTACGGCCTCTGGAGGATCAGGCCACTGCAGCAGATCATCCGCCACGGCCTCTGGAGGGATGGGCCACGGCAGCGGGTCGTCCGCTACGGCCTCTGGAGGATCGGGCCACTGCAGCAGGTCATCCGCTACGGCCTCTGGAGGATCGGGCCACTGCAGCAGATCATCCGCTACGGCCTCTGGAGGATCGGGCCACGGTAGCGGGTCATCCGCTACGGCCTCTGGAGGATCGGGCCACCGCAGCGGGTCATCCGCCACGGGCTCTGGAGAATCGGGCCACCGTAGCGGGTCCTCCGCTACAGGCTCTGGAACTGGAGCGGGTATTAGAACTTCCCGGACTGAAGCGGGCTCTGGAACTAGAACGGGCTTTAGAACTTCCCGGACTGGAGCGGGCTCTGGAACTGTAATGGGCTTTAGAACTTCCCAGACTGGAGCGGGCTCTGGAACTGGAACGGGCTTTAGAACTTCCCGGACTGGAGCGGGCTCTGGAACTGGAGCGGGCTTTAGAACTTCCCGGACTGGAGCGGGCTTTAGAACTTCCCGGACTGGAGCGGGCTCTGGAACTGGAGCGGGCTTTAGAACTTCCCGGGCTTGAGCGGGCTCTGGAACTGGTGCGGGCTTTAGAACTTCCCGGACTGGAGCGGGCTCTGGGGCTGTGGGTGGCGAACCACGCCGGATCGCGAGCTGGCTTCCCAGCTGGGAGATCCGCCGAGTCGGGCCGGAATCTGTGAAGATGTGCGCGTTCGCACCAGCCGTGGGTGATTACTGCGTTCACGTTCCTCTCAAAACCATGTTTTTTGCAAAACATAAACTTTGGTTTTTTTTCTGCAGTAGCCTAAATGCATTTTAAACACAAAAAAATCCTTTACAAATAGATGAATAATAATAAATGCTTATTAGAAAACAGGGAAAATTAAGATATAAAGTAGAGCTTACCTAAAAATGAATTTGTAGTGATGAAATACATTCACTTTATTTAGTGTACATTGCAAGAGGTTACAAACTTTCATTACTTTTAATCCAACCTGATCTCACGGCAATTCGTACATATTTTATGAGGTGACCTCACTCGTACAAATTCATACGATTTCTTCTAAATCGTACATATTTTACGAGTTGCCAATTCGTATGAATTTGTACGAATTAACCCCGCCCCTAAACCTACCTGTCACAGGGTTTTAGCACAAATTTGTCACCTCGTACGAATAGGTACGAATTGGTCATGAGACTGTGTTGTTTAATCCCAAACACAGTTAACTCATTTATGTGAATGTGTTCTAATAAAACAAACATTAGCCGAAGCTGATTATTTAGCTGAATTTTGCAACTTTTTTGTTAGTGGTAAATGGTTAGTCATCTTGCAGCCTACCTGCATGCCCTAACTGTAACCACTGTCCATTCTTTTACAGGAAAATAGTTGTTTATTTATTTGTTTTACAATCATTTGTTTTGTGTGTGTAATATTTGCTCACACATTGGTGTTTGTTAAGCTACAGGTTATTATTTTACATTTAAAAAATATAAGTGTTGTTATTTCTGTTCTCAATTAGTTTTTGTATTATTCAAAATTTTGTAAATATTAAGAACACAACGAAAAGTACAGATAAAAGTACCGTTAAAGTAACAAATCAATAAGTGGTATATAAAAGTAGTAATACCATTAAAAACTTAACGATACCCATCCCCACAAACGAATGTGCAGATACGCTAGGGGTGCACGATTAACCTTTATCGCATCGATATTGAGGTTTTAACTCCCGCAATAACCTAACCTCAGGAGTGTGAGGTTTTTTCCCCCGCCTTTGAGTGACAAACCTATTAGCCAATCAAAATAGTCAAATCTCGCGTTCCTGGCTTGCTGGCCAATTAGAAATGGCAATGGAAGCTAGGGATGGGTCGATAGACGATGCCATCGTCCATCGCCGATGGCCGATAGACATCACGATGCTGAGCCGGCATCGCGATCCCCCGCCCTGCCGCAGCAGCAGCAGCAGCAACCAGTTCGTGAAAAACACACTTAATCTATGGTGGCAAATCTATGAAATTAATAAGCGAGCGCACCACTGATGCTGGCGAGCGCGGTAAATCATTTCCGCGAGAGGAAAACAGATCTACATGCGAAGAAATGGGGCCCGCGAGCTCATTTCAAACCCTCGTGCACGCTTGATATGTCATCCGCGCGCAATTTAAGCGCTCGCACGGTTATTTCACAATTATTTTTGTCAGTCGTGGGGCGGGGCTCGGTGTTTTAGTTACAACTAACTGCGCAGAAATGGCTAAAGGCACTTCTTCAGTGGCGGGTGAGGAAGCGGGGGAGCACTTGGTTAACAAGAAGGGTGGTAGCAAAAGAGTGCTAAATGTAAAATATGTCTACGTGCCGTGGCCAGATTCAGAGGAAACACTACCAATCTACACCAGCATCTTAAAAAGCACCACCGACAGCAATATGATGCATGCACAAAAAGTGTGGATGAAGACAAAGCCACGACTAGCCATGGAAAGAATAAGCAACCAAGCATTAAATCTGCATTTGCTTCTGTTAAGCCATATAAAAGTAACATATTTTATTCATAATTTTAAGTTTTGTGCACTTAAAGTATCGAATGCAAAAATAATCTAAAATCGCATCGTAATTGCAATATATATCAGAAAAACCGCAATTAGGTTTTTTCTCAAAATCGTGCAGCCCTAAAATACGCCACTAAATTATAGCAATTTTTATACCATGCATCCTCACCTGAAACTTCAGTCATATTTCAGCAGTTTTTGCACTTGAATATAAGATTGTGATGGAAAAAATAAGCCTTGGGATAGTAAATAGTAGTTTTCTATCCTTAAAGTGTGTCATTCCACACGTAACAGCAAAAATAATAATTGTTTTCAAACTAAATATAATCAGGTAAATGTAGCCCTGCCCCAAATCATTGGTTGAGCTCATATAAGTATGTTAGACCGCTCAAACAAATAGATGAAAGTAAAACATCAGCATATGAGCAGCTTACTTACAGCTATCTCTGAACATTGAATTGGGAATAGAAGACATTTTTAACATTGACTAGACAGAACACTTTTTCCTTGCAGGTTTTGAAGTCTTCTGACATCCTTGGAACTTGAGTTTAACTGCAAAACGGCAGCTGATACAAAATGAAGTTCGCTGCACTCTTTATCCTCGGTTACCTGGTTTGGGGAGGAATGGCTAAGTCAGAATTTCCAGGTAAGTAAAGACATTTTTGCCATAATTAGATATGACTGACACTTTTATCTGCAATGATGAGCATGTTGTCTCTTTAAAATGAAATAGAGAACACATTATAACTAGGTTGCTAAATCCTTTTCCTGAAGACCTACCTTCTTGGTAAGTTTACCTTCAACCCTAAATCAAATACCTGTGAACCAGAAAAACAAGATCATTAAGAAGTATTCAGACTAATAACAAACATTTATACTGGAGCAGGGTTGGAACTAAACTCTGTAGGAAAGTAGCTCTACTTTAACAGGAATGAACTGTCTTACAGTTTAGTCTTACAGTAGAGTCAGATGAGTGCTTCATAAACAATGTCACTACATCTCAGACCAGTTTAATAGTCATCTTTCTGATCATACCAGCTATATACACAGAATAAAACTCCTTTCAAATGTATATTAAGAAGATTGGACCTTTGGGTCAGATGGTCCCAGATATGTTCATTTACGTGATTGTGGGTTTTAAGAAGCTTATGCGAACTGAAGAAGACTGTTAGTTGTTGTCGTTGTAAATTTAGATAGCGATAACATGCTCATAATCTCTAAATGGATACTAAGGCCATGATTATTATCTTGTTTTGCAGGAGCAACTTTGTTGGTTGTGTGTTATAATTTGTGGGAAAAAGAGTAAACATGTTTTCTTACGGCTTGTAGAACAAGAAAAAGACCCTGATTTCTGGAAGGAATGGGCTCAGCGGACACTAAAAAATGCTTTGAACCTCCAAGACCTCAACAAGAATGTTGCCAAGAACATCATTCTTTTCCTGGGTGATGGTATGTCACACAGTCTGTGGATCATTGTCTTTTTTTTGGCTGTTCATGCAAAATGTCTAACAAAAAAGTGTTAAATATTTTTAAAAGTGCTGTTACGGTGTATGAACCTGCTTCAAAATTAAGTTTTAACATGGACAGTGAAATACACCAAGTTAAGGAAAAATGAACAAATTAACCACAGTCAATGACTGGATGAACTCCAGCTTGCACAATGCATGAATGCTGGCCAAAACAAAAACAGTAAACAGTAGTTATCCAAATAGTCTTCTGGGATAAAACCAAGGAAGGAAGGAAAAGAAAGTCTAAATATTTTGGACCAATTTTAGAAGAATTTGGTTAATTATAATGCCAGCAGATAAGCACCAGTTTACAAAAATCTAAAAAAGATATCTTATGAAGCCTCATATAGATTTATTGCAGTTCTCACTGTGCACTATGACCAAAACCACATACCAGCCACAAAAAGATAAATTCATAATAAGATTATCTAGAAGCCATGGCTGAAATAGAGACTGAAGAAGATTTATATCAGCTGACCTGTTGATTCATGCATTAAGATTATTGAAATTGTAATGTTTCTGATTATTTTATTGGAAGTCAGCCAGCTGAGTTCAAAAAGGACTTGTGAATTTAAATAGGTTTTATAATGCAATAAATCAATTAATAATGCACTAAAGTTTCACTGTATGTGTTTAATTCTTTAAAGGGTTAGTTCACCCAAAAATGACAATTCTGTCAATAATTACTCACCCTTGTGTCGTTTCAAACCTACAAGGTCTTCGTTCATATTTGGAACACAAATAAAGATATTATTGATGAGATCAGAGAGCCATCTGACCCTCCATAGACAGCAATACTGAAAAGATCTCAGATCCAGAAACATAGTAAAAACATCTGTAAAAAGTCAGTTTTGCGACGCTACAAGAACCCTTTTTTGTGCAAAGAAAACAAAAATAACATAATTTACTCCATTCTTCCATTGTGACTTACGTCTTCCGTATCACAATCCATGTGTACACTTTCCACTACACGTAAACAACAGCAGATTACGTACATGCACATGCTTTCTCCTGGATGTAAACAGGGTGATTTCATCACTGTTTTGCCGATGTTTTTGCTCCATATCTGGTGCTGGGATCATTTCAGTTGAATTGCTGGCTCTTTGACTTCATCAGAAATATCTTCATTTGTGTTCTGTAATTTGTTTATGGGTTTGAAACAACATGAGAGCGGGTATTTAATGACAGAATTTTAATTTTGGGGTGAGCTAACCCTTTAAAAGAAGCAGTGTGAAAGAGTCACTTGTTCATAAAACGAACCACACTGAATGTTTTTGATTAACTGAAAGGAACCAGATTAAAAGAGACATTTGTCATTTGTTACACCAGACTTCACCACTCAATAAAAAAAGTCTTCTGCTGTTATTTATTGCTTCACAGCCTTGTCTTCTCATCACATTACATTTGGACTGCAAACGGATAAAATATAACTGTTTTTGCTTCTTGATTATGCTTTTAAAAGTAATAATTTTAAACTCATGCCAGCAATACAAGATAAACAAATATGTATTTTCAAAAACATTTTGAGTATTTACAATTCGATCAAATTATTTTATTTTATTTTGGCCTAATCATAGCCTTTTTTTGTCAGCTTATTGTTGCAACTAAAGTCAAGACCCTTACATTTGCATATTACAATTATTAGATTATTTTACATGTAATTAAGGGTTGAAGATGGATTTGAAAAAATGGCATTGAAAAAGGTTCTGTACAATTCTGCAAGCTTGAGATATTTAAGTGGACTCTAATTTCCCTGCTTTTAAGTAGAACAAGTTATTTCATCAAGTGACAAGCGGCCCTTTCATCTCACAATTATGAACAAAACTTAAGATTTGTTCAATAATATAGTATTTTAATACCTCAAGCACCTTTGGGGTTCTGAAGTAAAGGCAGGCTATGTTGTTTATGTTAGAAGGAGCTTGAAAGGAAATGCTGTTAAAATAAACTGAATGATCTAATCTCTGTTATGTCAAGGCATGGGTGTACCGACGGTCACAGCAGCACGCATTCTAAAAGGTCAGCTAAGTGGACAGAACGGTGAAGAAACGCAGCTAGAGATGGACAAATTTCCCTACGTTGCCCTCTCAAAGGTACATCCCACATGCTGTAATCCCATCATACCATTCCTTTGTGTCCATAATCCATGCAGTCGCTCACCCCGGGCCACAGAGAACAGATTCAAATCATAGTTTCATTTCTCTAGCAGTCACACTCTTAAAATATATATTTCACAGGCATCCAAAATAAAAGTTTTTGTTTTGTTTACATTATATGTGCATGCGTACTGTGCATATTTATTATTTATATATAAATGCACACACATCTTGTATATATTTTACATTTATACATTTGGATATTCATATACTTAGATTTTATTTTAGTACATAAATATATATATTCATAAACATAACATAATTTTTTTGTATTTGTATATACATAATTAATAAACACTGTATACACACATACATTATGTACACAAAAAACTTTCCCTTCAAGTCATGGTGCACTTTTTTTTCTGTAAAAATAAAGGCGGCCTCCAACACTAGCTTATTTAAAAACATTGCTATGTGTACTGCGTTAAGCTAAGTAACACTTATCATTGCTTTTTTTATTTTGATTGCTCTCTTTGTCCTCATTTGTAAGCCGCTTTGGATAAAAGTGTCTGCTAAGTGACTAAATGTAAATCTTTACTGATTTTTATGAAAATAAGTTAATAGATAAGTTTAAGAATATCATTTATATTATATTATATTATATATATATATATATATATAATGTAATATTTCAAGATGAACACTTAATGGACACATTATAAAAAATTGGAATGCTACTGGAAAAAATGATGTCAAAAAAAGGAATATTAAATATAGTGCATCAGGCTTTTAAGGGCTGCTTATTTCCCAGATATCTTATGAAGACATATTATTGGGAGGTCATTTTAAAGAAAAACACAATTTTTCCATATTCCACTATGTTCTTCCCTCAGAGTTGATACGTACCTCTCTCGTCTCAGTTAGCTTAGCTCTATTCATTCAATTCATGAATTTAGAAATGTTCAAACACTTCAACCTTTTCCCTGTTTAAAAGTTACTAGCTACACTAGTATGTATGGTGACACGAAATAAATTTTTTTTTTAAAAGCGGATAAAAAAGATGACTATTAGGGATGTCAGTTTTCAGTCATTTCCACAATCGGTCGCCGTCTAAATTAACGATCAATTAATCGATTAAACATTAATCTTAATACTACAAAATGTGTCTATTGCAGGGGCATACAGTCTACGGCATGTGCAAATAGCTCTCCAAATTCTTCCTCACCCGAATGAAAGGGGGATTTAGTCTAAATAAAAGGCTAGCAGGATATTAAAATGAATAGATGTGATTGTGATCAATCACATGGCATATGGCAGACGTCTTTCAAATGTCAGTTTTACATACATTCTTAATCATAAACATCTTAAAGACATCTAATAAACGTCTATTGGACATCTAAAAGGAGATGTCCAGTAGACGTATTGCAGATGAGCAAACAACCTAAATAATACATCTTGAAGATGTAAATGCAGACGTCAAATAGACATCTCCTAGATGTGTGTGCTATCAGCCTACAAACATGATAATAAAACATGACTTGTTACTACATTTCAATACAAAAAATCGTTGTGTTTGATCTGTATTAATGTAGGTTTAATGTTTGGATCATATTAACAGCGTAGTTTGTACATTAGTAAATTACTTTTATGAAAGATTCAACTCCTTCACGGTCACTCTCAGCCGTTTACGTGTGTTTTGTGCATGAGTCGCACAGCCCAAAATGAAACATGGTATGTTTAATCGATTGCATCTCTTATCGTCAATTCTTCAATATCGTCGATCATCGATTAATCATTGACATCCCTAATAACTATAATGTATGGCAGAAGAGCACTTCGTAGCACTTCGACCTTGGCACAGTAATATCATCACTCCTTGTTTTTTTTAAGAAAATGAGAGGAAGAGGGAGAGGGGGAGTTTTCAGGAGTGATGATATTACTGCGCCAAGGTCGAAGTGCTGCAGAAAAAAATTACCACTTTTTTTTTGTGTAACCATACTTACTAGTCATGTAACCATCTTTAAATAGAGAGAATTGTTTGGTGGCTTCTAAATTCATCCGTGTTTGGATCCTAATCTCACTGATTTACTGTATAATTCTTATTTTACCTTTTGGCCATATAAATGATAGCAACTGCACCAAATTTCATATTGCTCAGCCTGGGAATATTTATTTATTTTTTTTCCTTGTGTATGAGCTCCAGATTTTCCTCATACTACATGAGCCATAAAAGCCAGATGTATTAAATATGATACTCAACAAAAAACACACGTGGAAACCTTTTTAGATTAAAAATAATATTTTGTTTAAAGGTTAAATAAAGTGTTCCATTTCACTAGATATGCGTTTTTAGATTAGCTTTACAGGGTTATGACAGTATGTCTATATTAAATCAAAAGAAAAAAAGGGGTCTCAGACTGTTCGACTCGATTATTTATAATGATGCTAGATGCTGCAAAATGCTGAATGGACAATTATAGAGCTACACTAAGTTAATTTTGCTCTTGTATAGAAACCTGCAGCAATTAAAATTGCACATGTTTTTCCCTCCAGACGTATAACACCAATGCTCAGGTGCCAGACAGCGCGGGAACTGCCACAGCATATCTGTGCGGGGTGAAGGCCAACGAGGGTACGGTTGGAGTGAGCGCAGCAGCTGTGAAATCCCACTGCAACACCACACGGGGGAACGAGGTCACCTCCATTCTAAAATGGGCCAAAGATGCAGGTAAGTTGCCCTGTTGAATCCTCTCACACAGCAGCTATAATGCTTTTCTGTCCCCGGCTTCTATTGCAATTAGAATATAGATGGGATATTTGTTTCTAGGCTTATTCTTTTGCTAGCAATCCATTAACTTGTTTTTGCATGAGAGAAACAAAGGTGACACTGGCACATAAAGCAGGTTGAGCAGATAAAGGATTGAAGAAAGCGGAAAAAAACACATCCTTATCTGAAGTAAAGGAAGAAATGAGAAGAGTGACAGTTTGACTGATGAGTGTGACACGCAGACGGCTTGCTCATATTTTATTCTCATGTTGAAAATAAAAACAAATGAAGCGTTTTATAAGACGGAAGTCCTCTGCCGAAGGTAGAGGTGAATGAAAGTAGAGAGTGGAATTTGTACGACACGACCAGAATAAACATTTAAAATCCAGCTGAGAGCTTTAAAAGGCGGATGGTCCAATCAGTGTCAAACTGATAACCTGACCTGATCTGAGTACAGGGTAAAATGCTTTCTCACTTGTGTGCTTGTGTTCAGAAAATGCATTAAAATACTGTACCATAATACTGGGTGACCTTGCAGACAACAAGACTTACAATCAAACATGGCAAAGCTGATGCATGGCATATTTTAGTTGGTTTACTCTGAGCAGTCTTTTGATTAAATACGTGTAATTGAATTACTAGATAGAGGAAAAAAATACGTTCAATATACAGTAGATATAGTGGCTATCATTTCAACCTGTACTTTTCTTTAGGCAAATCGGTGGGAATCGTCACAACAACACGAGTGAACCATGCCACTCCGAGTGCGGCGTATGCACACTGTGTAGACCGGGACTGGTATTCAGACGCAGACATGCCTGCTGAAGCACTGCAGAGCGGATGCAAGGACATCGCCAAACAACTCTTTGAAAACATCCCTGACATTGATGTGAGTTTTTTTAATGATTATCTTCACATTTTATGAGCTGGTTTTATATATTGATGGGTTTGGTCATTCAGTGGGATATTTGTACAGTCAAAACATTGTTTAACATTTCTTACATTGTCACAATTTGGTAAATGGTAATAAAATATGACAAATACAGTGTCAGAACAAATTCATCGTGATAACTTTGAGAGAAAGGTATGCAGTGAATTAGGTTTAATAGCTGTCTGCTGTTCAATTTAAATACACAATCAGATAATACCAATTTAGTTCAACCAATTCGGATGCTTAATTTTGTTCAGCCTATGGTCTAAACAGTTCACATTAGCTATTAATGAAAAACACAAGGAAAACATAGACTGGGTTATAGTGTCTGAATATTGTTTGTTCCCAAATTTTTAAATCAATTTTACTGGTAGTCCACTGTATGAAGAATTTTGGGGTATATTATATCACAGAATACTTAATTTTTCTATCCTCACTTACATAAATGAACTATTCTGCAATATATATGTATTTATATGATATATGCAAAAACAAACATAAACAAACATATTGAAACATATGTTTAAAACAAATGTATGATCATTTAAATGTTAAATACAAATTATTTTATTATTATTATTATTAATCAATTAAATCTAATTATTAAAATATTGATTAGAAATGATTTATTGAGTATATATTACTATTAGGTAATATTAATAATAATATTGATCAAATAAAGGTGTGATTAAATTATACAATATAATGCTGTTATTGTTATTGACAATAATGTTGTTATTGTTGTAAAATAATGTATTTTAAATATTTATTTTAAAACCTACTATTATTATTCTAAAATATAGTAAGAATTAATAATATTAACAGTTATAACAACAAGATTAATGTTGATAGAATTATTTGTATTTAATATTTTAAATATATTTAATTGAACCAATATTTAATAATAATATTTAAAACAATTACTATTAATCTAATTGATCTTATAATTATTCTATATTTGCGTCATGCATTAGAAATTATATTAATCAGCATAGCAGTTGAAGTAATAAATAGTGCACAATTGTAAATATTCCTGCTTCACTGTCTGTTCATCAT
>JAUMHR010000060.1:9293887-9305261 GCA_032361145.1 Enteromius fasciolatus | reverse complement strand
TCGTTATTGTAACCCCTCTACGTTTTGCACTTTGGACCAACGTAGTCAAGATACGTTTTTATATGAGACTGGGTTGGATAATAACATCTTTGACCAATACAGTTTTTTACACCAAGATTGGATTTCCTGTCCCAGTTCAGAATCCAAGACTGTTCTGTTTTCTATTCCTCCCAAACCTATTATCCCCAAACCCTGATCCTTCATGACCTCTTCTCTCCAGCTCGTAATGGTCATGACTTTTGAAAGATGTGGGTAAATCCTTACCTCAGACTGGATCTTCCGGCTTTATAGTTATTTTATTCAGCGTGAAATACATCTTTATGTTCTTCAGACAGAGCCAGGGTCAAACACTTTCAGTGTTTACTCAACATCCATTGTTCTGCCGTGCTAAAGTTTCCAGTGCTATAGACCTTGTTTTTGTGACGATCAAACAGAGCAGTGGAAAATTACAGTACAGCTGTTAGTCATTGGCATATGTAAATTGTTTGCATCACCAGTAAAAATGTCCCATTAAGACAGAAATTATGGTTTGTACTCCAGTGTTTACTGCTCATTTTTCCTCTGGTTTTTAGCATGTGAATTATGAACGCTCAAACACAGGGAAGCCATTGAGGTCTTTGTTTGAAAATATTTCACCATCCCTTTCTCAAGCCCTCTCTTTTAACCCTTTAACAGCGCTCTCAGCCATCACACTTCAAGCCATCTGTATTTTTATGGTAATAAAGAAAAGTCTGGACGTTCCCATTAAAGAGTTGAATGTGCTGATTTGTTTTGGTTGAGACATAACACTATGTTCATCAAGGACAAAGAAAGGCACTGATAGTCAAATCCGGTTACATGCAGACTGATAAACTTCAGAGAGAGACAAAAAGATAGCAAAAGAGACTAAAAAGACCACCAGAGGCTCAGCGTCTACCGCACACCCTGGCGTGACTGAAAACAAATGTTCAAAAACAGAGCGTGGTATATAAAAACACGTTCATTAGTCTTTCCCACAGTTCTCCAGTAACAGCAACAGCTCCACTGAGACTTACAGGACTTATACACGACATTCATTTAATGCATTTACAAACATTATACATGCAGTAGACAGCTCTGGGAAATAAAAACTAAACACAAATTACGCCAGAGTGAAATCTTTGGTTTAGACTAAGACGTCATTGTATTGTTCGGAGTGACCATAATATTTAGTTCTGGGGCCTCATTAAGGCATTCATATGCTCATATTTGATCTTATGGTTCTCATATTTTTAAAACCTACCTTTTACGTGGAAAAGTGCTTAGCGTCACCTCAAGGTCTGAGGAGACGTGCGTACTTTTTCTTGTTAAAGTACTGTGGGTTTTTGGAAATGTAAGCTGTTCTTGCAGCTCTCTGTTCTGAATTAAAGGATTTGAATAATGACTGGTGATCTTTTATATGTTAATGATGTTAATTAGGAGTCGTTTACAAGGCAGAGAACTGGAACCATTCAGTTTGTGCGCAAATATCAAACATCTGATAGTACTTTCTGAATTTTATAAATCAATCGTACACATATTTGAGATGACTGTAAGATCAAATTTAAAGTTAAGATTTCTGCATGGTATAGCATGGTATAAATTAGGTCCCTTGAACACTGTGAGGCTCATTTATTTATAGGGCTCATTTATTCATTAAAATAAGGGACTTTGACACTTTTCAAATGAGAGCTAACCATAACCCTAATCTGTTATCCACAGGCCGTTAAACATTAATATTTTTGACACAGGGTGAGCTTATGATGAAACCGCCTTATTCAGTGCAATGATTCAACAACCAGTTGCAGGAGAAAAACACTACACTATACTTAGTCCTTGTGAGATCATGTTACAGTTGTAACAAAAGAGCTGAATTCAATTGAAACAAACAAGACATTAATATTCAAAACTCTGCATTGCCAGTTATTTTGTGCACGTTTGCTCTGCCAACAAGAAACGTATCAAATGGATCCAACAAAATGTCACAGAAGACCTAATATTGCTGGAGAGCTTTGACTGAACTGGTTGAACATAAGGTAATGATTCACTCATAAAAACACTGGCATGCAGTGGGGGGTTGGGGGTTCAAGTAGCCTACTAGAAATCCATCTGGTTTGTGAAAAGCACTCTATTTCTTATTATTACATGGCTCTGTTGAATGCTTGATTCTGATTGGTCCGTTGCGACAACAAGGTATGTTAATAAAGAAATAAGCCTTATGAAGCCGTGGTTTACAGTGAATTTATAACAGCTGGGGTGTTGTCAGGCATGACGCAAATCAACTGCTTTCTTCAAGGAAGCTTTGCCTTTTTGATATTTCAAATCAATATTTTGTGTTCTTTTTTGGCATGAGTAATATGCGGGATAATGTACATCCAGCCATTGTTATCATAGAGTAAAGCTAGACAGGTTTATCAGCAGTCTGACCCCCGTTTACACTTCCAGTGGCACACAGCGACTTGTCCCATTCATTTTCAATAGAGAGCTTCAATGAAATTCTATCAACATGAGAGAAAAAAAAGTTTCATTCAAAAACACGTGGCTCTTCATACATTTCTGCAAAACTAAAAAAACGTACCCATACATACGAATCGCTGCAGTTTCCAGTTGAACTGAACACTAGAGGCAGTAAAAGTCCAAGAACTTATTCCTTTTCACATAAAAGTATGATTTACGGATTAATAAAGGCTAATTCTCACACAATTAGTTGCAGAATGTTATGTTATGACTTTAAAACGTTTTCAACATCCTGCACAGTTTGATAGGCCTACTTTTGAACGTTGTCGTCACATATACAGATTCATAAATTCAGTCAGTTTATTCGGTAGGTCACGTGATACGGCGTTGCACTTAGACGGTGAAAATAACCGGTTTGAATCCGATTTAAACGATTGAACAAAGCAGCTCAAATCAGCGTAAGGAAGTTAAAATAGCATGGCTGCATCAGCGAATAAGCTTTTCAATTACTTTAGCATTTGTTAACACTATCGGATTGATTTCGGTTTGGGGATATTTCCAACAGAGCATTAATGGATATTGGATATGGACACTGGATATTTGAATTCTGAAAGACCACAAAACGTATCTCGAGCAGCATTATAAAAACACTGCAATACGCACCCGTACCAACATAATACAAACATTCCACGGTCACATATTAAATGTGTGCTTTAGCACCACTCTCTGGACATTTCACTTTGAAGCTGCAGCAAAACGTGCAGTAAGGTACATAATTATGGGGTTGCAGAAATGTATGTTAGGGTTAGGACTTACAGCTTGTCTGTGAATTAACATTATACAATAAACTATATTATTACATATTGATTGAGACAACCTGTAAATACAAAGCTTTAATTTAATATAATGTATACTTAAAATAGGTCCATATGGCATAATTTGCATTGCTTCATTGTGGTTATTTTGGCTCATAAAAAATGTGTTGTCTCTGTTTCCACCTGTCCTCTCCAGTCAGAATGGGATGCTGCAATATTTCTGATGTCAATTTAGCCCTTCAAAAAGCCCACTCTGTATAATATTAGTTACCACATACTCATGAAAAGTGTCATGACTCATAGAAACAGTCAGAGTCTACGTTACATTACACAAGCATCGTTCTTTCTGCCTTCAGTGTAAGCCCATAACAGCTGCAAGCACTCACTCCACTGAGACTGAAGCTGACTACCATCCCAATTCTTTCTCTCTTTACCAATTTATACCAAAAAATCCTGGGGGCTTGGATGTAACATTACAAAGTGGGGCCAAAAGATCATAATGACATCCGAGGTTTTTTTTTTTTCAGTTAACTCATTAGCAAAGACTCATGGCCAAATTGTGACAATGCATAATCATTAAATTGTTGGCCGTATATCAAAGCCAACATTTATGTCACATTTATAAATTTGACCTGCAAGCTCAAGTTTGAAACCATTTTTGGGAGAGGGCAGACATGACATTAAAATATTATGTTATTAAATTGCATTTATCTCCAGCACAAAATATTATTATGAAGATAAAAGGTTGCATTTTCCTGATAAGTGAATTGCTGCGGGTGGTGTAGATCAATGCTCTGTCCTGTACACACAAATGTTGACATGATTAGGTGGAGCAGATCAGACATTTCTCATTTATGAAATAAAATTCTCATCTGGAGGACTGACGCATAAAACCAGACCAAAATCTCTCAAAGTGTCTGTTGCAGAGTCTGGGTTTGCATCATCTCTGCATCACAACATTCTTTGAACAACAATGACACCTGACGTAAATGCTCTTTTTCATCAGTTGACAGTTAATCACATTACAGAATGCATAACAAACAGCCACTCTGATTCATGTTGACTGTCTTTGTTGCGTAATTCTGTTAACATCCAATTAACCTGGCTGGTGAACCTGAACGATGCCCATTGAAAGACTGCCACACAGGATAATGTACCCAATTAAGGAGGACATTAGGCCAGACTTCATTAAAGTATCTTTGTCCAAGAGCAGAAGGTTACTCTTCTTGTTACTGTTCAGTCATTATGAAATTTCAGTGCAATGTTAATGTATTCGCATGAATTAACTAAACTCATGTGATGTTACAACAATGACACTATAATTTAAAGAGACAGTGCACCCGAAATAAAAATTCTAATTCTATAAGACTTTCTCTTTTAGAATACAAAAAAAATCATACAATGGCAACAAAAGCCAATATGCACTGTGGTTGCTATAGTTACCACATCTCACAATAAATATGTATATGACAATAAACTAAGCATACCAGCCTCAAAACCTACTTTACCAGCAGGGAATGTAAGCTAAAATGGCATGCTTGCTAGTGTTTTATAATTTATTGTTAACTCTTATCAGGTTAGAGTGTGGTTTGGTACAACTCTGTGGAGTGTTAACTTTTTACCACCACTCACTGGACCCACTTTCAGAACTGGTGAGATATTTACATCAGAGCAATAGAAACAGCAGATTCATGTTTGTCTGTTTTAATATAAAACTGATCAAACGTTCAGCACCACATCAAATTTATCTTTGACAGTGCTGCAAAAAAAGCAGAAATGTGACCATAGACATGTTCTTGGATATTTTCAGAAACATTAAGGTTTAAATAACATTGGCTCATAAAAGTCGTATTCATTTGGAACAACTCATGGCTGAGTAATAGATAGAATAGGGTGGACTATCCCTTTAACATTATGAAGTAAGTGCTGATGACAAGCTATAGAGCCCTACAGCTATCAGGTTATTGAGAGTTCAGTGCATGTTAGGACCAAATAAAACTGTGTGATGATTCAGAAACATTTCATACAACCTCCACCTTCACTCCCATCATCAGTCAGTAAATTCACAAACTAACAATCTCGATGAAATCCTTGAACACTTTGCTTATTCTCATAATGTCTTTCATCAGATGTCTGAGACAATCCAAGGACATTCTCTCTCAGTTACACTATATGCCTGTCTATGGCATACGCCTTCAAACAGTCCCTTGTTAAATCGGGCGATAATTAACAGTCTCTAATCCCCTCTGCACTACCATACTCTTCCATCTGCCCATGAAATGGGATTATAAGTGGAACTCCGGAGAACTACCCAACCACCAGCAGGGACCCACTGCCAGGGACTCCGGGTGGAATTGGTATACTTTGCACAGATTTCTGAAAACCCAGACAATTCAAGATACATTTTAAAGCTTAAAAAAGAAACACAGCCCTTCCAACAAACAATGTCCCCCCTTAAATTTATTTTGGACAATAATCGGAACACTGTAGGTTCCCGTCAGCTTTCCAACAGTTGGTCAAACAAAACTTTGTTTTAGACTGATGGCTTCTTGTATCCACATAAGAAATGGGATGCCACAATGTGTTTCGAGTAGCCATTTAGTGTCTGGAAAGAATGTCATCCCCTCAAGGTCTGCTTTTAGTTTCAGTATGTACACTAAACTGTAATATTTTGGAGGACAAACTTACTCAAATAGCTGTTTATCTTGCCACCCTAGATTTTTCCCCCCATCTGATGCTTAGGCCTGGTAAAAAATAAGGGTCAGTTCAGTTCAGCAATAGCTTATAATAGTGCTACACTGTAACACAAACACAAAACAGCATAATAAACTCAACACAACAAACTGGTGTAATAAACTATACCACAGTGAGCACATATATGTAACGCCAAACCAGCAGAGGGAGCTCTTTCCTCTGCACTGTCTGTCACAGCTCCCTCTGCTTCCTCTCTGGGGACGTTTGGCCCCCATTTAAGCGAGATCCTGCCAAACCGAAAGTTGCAAAGTATTGTTTTCCTATAGCGGACTCTACCAAGCGTTTTGTGTATTTATCCTGTTTTCTTGCCTTGCCTTGCCTTGCTTCCATTGTCTTGTTTTACTTGTTACTTTGGATTTTGACCTTGGACTGTTTCCTGTGTTTTGGGCCTGCCACAACCATTTCTTGCATACTGGTTTACGATTTGGTCTCGTCCTTGGATATATCTGTTAGCTGGTATTTGGACCTTGCCTGTTTTGACTATGCTGCATTACAATAAAGCTGCACTTGGATCTACAACGCTTGAGTCGGGCCTTTGTTATAAAATAATATAAAAATAGAAACATAGATATTTTAAAATAATGATATAATAATAATAATAATAGCATATTAAGCTTTTATTTCTTAAAAGAAGAAATCAGAACAAATATTAAGTTTTGTCTTTTATTATGCGTATTTAATTCACAAGTTAATAATGACAATCCTAAAAAAATACTGTATGTTTACTGTCCCCACAGTCTCCAATTTGTTGAAGTGTTTCAGTCATAGCCAGTCTGAACACATTTGACCTTGAATGTAACTCAATGTACAACTAAAGGAAGCCTCCAAGGTTAGCTAAAAAAAGCGTACCAGTGCAGTTTGCAGAGAAAGAGGCCTAAGGCTGTTTTTTAATGGATGTCAATGGAGGAGAGGCTTCAAAACACTTATTAAAATGCTTTCTTAGGAAAATTGTTTAATAAATATGTATTGTTTAACCCTCAACTTCTAATCCTACAATTAATTTTGGATTGATTTATTTAAAATATTTACTTGGAAAAATGCTGTTTTATAAGAGAACAGACATTGTCACAGACGATTTCGTGACAGGTAGGATTCAGTTTACAGCACTTCTCATTCATTCCCATGTCTGTCACACAACTCTGACAGACACTGACCTTGGTATCGCCAAATATTAAGACCTCTATGTAAGCTGATTTCACTATAGGTGTGGCGACAAGGAAAGATATAATAATAATAATAATAATAAAAAAAACAGTAGTGGCACTTTTTCAGACGCATTAAATTAATTTTTTTAACTGAGTCACTGAAAGTCTCAATGGTAAAAATATACCGAAGGGTTTGTGTGGGAGGGGATGAATGCATCAATCTACCAAACAGAGAAGTTCACAGGAAGAACCACAAGAAGTTCAGTATAAAGGGTTAAGCTAATACAATGCGGCAAAGAGAGCACAGCAAAAGTAGATGAGAATAAACGAGTAATAGCAATAGAAATATCTGAAGCCTAAGCACATCTCCATCTGTCAACACCCCCAGGATTTCATTAATGCCCAGGACATTTTCCCTACTCAGCTGTCACCGTCAGCATGCCCATGTCCAATGCCGTTGTCAGAAATAACAGAAGTAGATGGATCGGGATGATTTCTTGGGATTCGGTTGTCAGATTTAAGGAACTCCGTGTAATCAAAGGCATTTAAGTTCATTTGTTTGGCTTGTTTATATATGTATGTTGTTCTGGGTTAGATTATTCTAAGATCACTGCAGGCCAAGAATAAGCAACAGTTCAAATAACCCTTTACAGAATACGCCACCCACTGAGATGCTCGGGTTATGATATGTCCTCCTTGTGTATTTGGACATAGGATATCCTCAATAAACCTCTCACTCAGCAACCCCCTTATGCACATTACTTGAAGAAAAAATATAGATCATATTTATCAAAGAGTAATGAAGTACATTTTACAAGAAAATATTGTTTCAGTGTTTTGCTTTAAAACTTCATGTTTAATTCAATGTGTCAGCTGCAATTCCATTATTATTTACTAACACTCTCTTTAGGTATACCTTTTTTCTCTCGCTGAAAATGCCTATGATTATGGACGAGGAGTACACAGATTCTCCTTTATGATCACAGAGACAGAGATCTGTTGAATATGGAAACCAAATCAAAAAATGCTACAATAAAATACAAACAGTCTGGTCTCTGCTCCCTGTGCAAACACCACTTTGATATCCTTACATAACTGGCTCTCAGAACAACACTTTAGCTGTTAGTATTCTATGCGGGATTGGCTGATTCACACTCATTTTGTGCTTGTAAAATGGAAAGAAATACTCAAGCTTGACTGTTTTGGACAGAAAACATGCTTGATTCTGTTGATCTGATCGACTGAGCTGTAAGACTGATGAGATGTCAGCGCTCTCAATCAAAATTTTGAACTAACACATATTTACTCTTCAACAAGCGAAAAGTGTTTTCCAGCACATGTTTCTAATTAGTGCATTATGAATTGTTTGGGGTAGGCTGTTTATGCAAATGTGTTTCGATAAACAACAAGATCATGAGATGTGAAAACAAATAAAGTGCATCTGTTCTTCAAGTACACATTTAGATTACACAGACATTACTAAACAGCTGAAGCATTTCTGTCCAGCCAAGTGTTGCACGTTCATAGCTTAATATATTTATTTGTTATATGCAAAAAAGTACCTTCCTGTTGGAAATGTAATTAAAATTCCCATATGAACACCATTAAACACCTGCTTCTAATATTCCACAGATCTGGACAGCAATAAAAGACCAAAACATTATTTAAGCAAGTGCTGTCCTCTAGTGTAAGAGAAAGGTAAATACAGTCTAGATGACGATTATAAACTTAATATTGATTGTTAAAATCAAAGCATAGGACATATTATTAAAGGTTCTATTAACATTGTTACAACTGTTAAAATGTTTACAGAGCAGATCAAATTTGGTTTTGAAAAATGACTGTCATTTTAAAATATGCTAACTTCAAAGGGCATAATAAACAATAAATAAACATCGATTCCATTTAATCTAGAATACTTTCCAGAAAAATGATTCAGTAACACTTAAAGTCTTTATGTATAAAACATAAAAGTAGTTATAATGCATTAATTATGCCTTTTATGCACCTTATAATGCACTGAATGCAATCTCATTAATAATTGTAACCATAGTAAATACATTATTAGTTAATTGTTACACTATGCATTTTAAATGTAGCTATAATTATTTAAGATGTCATGTTTTACAACGCACATTATGAATAATTATAATTCATTATAAAAGTTAATAACACAACATTTACAAATCAGCAAAAAAAATAAAACAAAGTAAGATAAATAAATAGCAAAGAAAACACAAGCCTTCATCAAGAAGGTATGCATGCATAGAAATTTGTTACCCAATCAGCATTCATAGAAATGCTTCATTTTCTTATGTAATATAAATAGTTTTTAGATTCACTAGGTGGCAGTATCTCCATTCAAAACCAACTTCTGTTTCTGTTTAAAACTAGATCTGTAGCCTCCTATTTCTCTCATTGTTTAATTAAATTAAATGAGTACTATGTGTTTCACAAAGTTATGTTTTACTCGCTGTTAGATAGATACCGTATGATGGCCCTGATGTACAAATAAACTCTGGGATGCTGGGAGTGTGTCCGCTCTAACAGCCAGTGCAGGCCACGTTGGCGCAGATCTCACAGGGGTCTATAGGACTGGTGATTTTCACTGTTGACAGAGCGTTAAAAAGGTCAGCCTTCTGTTTCTATTTACCCTGTAGTATGTTTGCTGATAATAACACAACTTATCCAGTCTGAAAACCTCTCACATTCAGCAAATAAAACAGTCTAGTGTTAAGATGGCAATAAAATATATGGTCAATTACAGAGAAGGGCCATGTTTACCAAGATCTCCCTCCCTAGAGTACACTTTTACTGCTTTAGAGGTTGCACTTTCAAGTTTATGACTTCATGGAGTTACATTTCACTTAAATATCATTACGTCTTGACACTTATTTTTCCTTATATTCCTTAAAAAATGGAGGCAAATCAGCATATTGGAATAAAAAAGAATCATGTCATGCCTGAGCACCGGTCTGGTAATCTAGTGAATGATCACTAGTAAGAATTAACAGAGGTGGATGAGGAAGTGCTTGATGCTTGACTAGAGAAGGATTATCAGCTGTCAGTGATTATTTTTATATGTATTTATTATCAGACTCAATTTAAAAGCTGTTATGGAGGCTGCAGCATAGCAGTTAAGGTGGAGAAAGGAAATGAGTGCCTGGGTGACTGATTGGAACATCAGGCTGCCCATTAATACAGCTTGATGGCACAGTTGGGAAAAGAATGGAAGTGCAACTGTGTTTTAAAGATTTCCGTGTGTGCGTCAATCAGGTTAACTATTGCACTGACAAGAGGAACACAGTTCTAATCGTTATCTTATGATTTTGCTAGTTAGCATGAGCTAGTTACCAACTGCTGGTAGATGCTATAACTGCAGCAAGATTCTTTATAAATCATTCTTATATGCTGATGTGGAAACTGAGATACTTTTTTCAGAATTATTTGGTGAATGGGATGTTTAAAAAAACAGCATTTATTATTTATATCAATCATTTGTAACATGTCTCTACTGTCATGATTGACCAATTTAATGCATCACTGTTAAGCCGAACAATTATATATAGCATAGTATATTAATGTTTGAAACTACTTCAAGCACACCAACCCAGACGTTGGAAGACTTCGTCAGCATCGTCTTTTTCGCACAGTACCCTGAACTCTCCTGGCAGGTCAGGGTCGACACAAAGGGACGCTGCGTCGCCGTAGGTCTGTAGCGGGTTTGTACTCATGTCAGTCTCCATAAGCTTTTGCAGGGTCTTCACTGCCTCCAGGGAGAAACTGTACCCACTGTCCTATAAAACAGACATCCAATAAGAAGCCAAGAACGGAGCTATTATTCCACTCTACAAAGGGGTGCACATGGGTCTGCTATTAACTAGTCATAAAAAGAGAGACTTTTTTTTTTACAACGCAATTAAACTGACAGATATTTGGATGCAGATCTCCTAAGATGATTGCAGATAGCCACAATTCAGCTATTTGTAATTAGTCGAAAAGAGGAACATCAAATATTTTTTATTAATCATATCCAACATAAGTGTACTTTGTATGTTTATAATTTTGTATATAGAAATACACATGCATGTACATTTAAGGAAAATGCGTATTAATACATTAAATATGTTTATTTATTACACGGCTCTCTGGAATGCT
Source organism: Enteromius fasciolatus (assembly GCA_032361145.1). Classification (NCBI taxonomy): domain Eukaryota; kingdom Metazoa; phylum Chordata; class Actinopteri; order Cypriniformes; family Cyprinidae; genus Enteromius; species Enteromius fasciolatus. The sequence goes on along the minus strand of JAUMHR010000060.1, from coordinate 9,293,935 downwards.
TGATTCTGATTGGTCAGTTGAGACATTTGCTGGTTCGTTCTTTTCAAA
>JAUMHR010000060.1:9215673-9262361 GCA_032361145.1 Enteromius fasciolatus | reverse complement strand
TGTAATGTTGTGATGCCAAATTTCACTTGTAGCATTTACAATAATTTTTTTCTGCTTTTTAATATATTTATTTTAATGACCTATTAGTAAAATTACCCAGAGCTGTGAAGTTTGAAAAGCTTTGATTTGCTTTTAATGCTTAACCAATTAAAACAAATCTTGCATAACATTAATGTATTTTTTTTTTGTTGAGTTTTTGTTAGTACTGAAAACTTATCTGGACTCTTTCAGTAATAAAAGTGCTTCTGTATTTTGACTTGACATGGTACTTATAACACCAGGGTTTTGAGTTCATTTCCCAAGGAAAACATCCTTATTAAAATATACTTTGAATGCAGTATGAGTTACTTTGGCAGACATTTTTTCCAGATGCATAAATGACATGTAATTAGATCCTAACCCAGTCAAAAGTGAAGAAAACTGTGTCATAGTGTTACCTGTGGAATGCATACAGGATGTAAACCAAAAAATGATACTCTATTGCTCTAACAAAAATTGCAAAATTGTAGGAAAATAGACTGTAACAATGTCCTTGGCCAGAAACTTAAAAATGGCCCCTAAGCGTAGAATAAACAGCTGTTTAACAGATTTCAAGCCATACTTAGAGAAAAAAAACCCTGAATTTGTTCAGATGGCATGTCAAATGTTAAATATTGCTGAATGACATCTCTTTAAATCTAGCCAAACAACACCCCTTGATTGATGGTCTCCGGAGGCGACTACTTTGATCCTGTGTGAAAAATCAAATTACTGCTAATGACAAAATCATATTAGTTTAGTTCTGCAGCTGCAGGCTTTTACCTCCCATCTGAAAAATATGAGTTATCCCATGTCTGGTTTTGGAATATTGTTTCTGATTGCTTCCTCCCTTTCAGCACGGCAAGAGAGGCTAAATGAGGTCTTAGTGCTCAGCGTTCTCCGCAGACCTCGTCCGCTCATGCTTGCCAACCGCCGAGTCTCGTCGAGACGTTCATCTGTGCATTCAAAACTGCGTGGCTGCCCTCGCTCTCGGTTTCTAGATTTCCGTTTGGCCCTCGTTCGCTGGAAAAGGTGACAGTCCATTCACCCGTGATTATTACCAGTTCATTCATGAAATCTTCATCCAGGGGGCAGGGATGTGAGGCGTAGGTGAACTTTTCTTTAAGCTGGCATTTTCAGCTCAGTCTGCCCTCTTCGTTTGAACTTCGAGGTGAACGGACTTGACAGATGTATGGTTTTTTTGCTCGTAAATAGAAAGCATAGCTGCTTTACATGAACCCGAGTCCTAATCGTTGACCTTTGCAGCTTATATGTGTGACGCTTTAATTTGCTTTGAATTTTTAGCATCTGCTCATTTGTAAGAGCTTTATTTCTTCTGGCTCTTTTTTTTTTCTAGTGATTGCGTCTGGATTAGTGGACACATCTTTATATACCAAAGTAGATGTGATAAGTGTGTGTGTGTGTGCGTTTTGTGGTGACAACTAAGTGTTTCCACAAGTGTGTTTGACCCACTTGAATATATACATACATATATATTTATGTACAAATCGCAGACATTCTCAGATGCAGACTGTATAGCCTGTAAACCATAAGCTAATGTTTCAGCCTATATAAAAACCAGAGTACATTAAACATTGTCTTAAATTTCTCTACCATCTCCAAATAAAACCAGGCCCCCTGATGGCTGTATCTTCTCTGTTTTGCTGTTCCAAAAGCATGACAAATAAATCATACTTATCTGTTCCCTTGCTGATCTGGTTGTCCTCTGTGACTCTGAGAGCAATCGACCAGCCACCAGAAAAACTAAGAAGCCTTTAATAAAAGCGAATTATGGTATAGGAAATCTGTACAGGGTCTCTCTGGATAAAGGCACATTATAAGGACTCAGAATATCTATAATCCACATGTACTCTGGACTATCAATAGAGTAAATAAAGGAAAAATGTGAAAAAAACGCTTTGATTTGATTAAACAAATTTTGCTTTTAATATGAGTAAATGTTTACATTTATTTAATTATTTTTATTTTTTTGTAGGGAATAAAAATAAGGTTAATTTAGGTATTGTGCAAGTACTTCTCAAAAACATTTATCTATATGTATATAATATTTTACATTGTTTTTTGTTTTTATTGTTGCTGTTTGTTGGAATCCATTACTGTTTTTGTAATACAGCAAAAAAGTAAAAATAAAAAAAAACATTATAAAAACATAATTACTGCAATTTAAAATAAACATTTTAATATGTAGTTTATTCTTGTGATGGCAAAGCTGAATTTTGGGTAGTGTCATCCTTCAGAAATCATTCTAATAGGCTGATTAAGATATCTTTATTATAAATGTTAAAAACAGTTGTGGTTCTTAATGGTTTTGTCTAAACTGATATATTTTTTTAAGATTCCACAAAACAATACAACAGCAGTTGATCTAGCCATACTGAACATCTCTATCTTTAAAAATGAGAGTCTTGCAAAGGCTATGATGCACAGAATATGGCTGCCCATCTGTCAGCAATCTTGCTTTGTGCCAGTTCCTTGCACTCTGAATGTCTTATTTTACTCTAGACATTAACCTCTTGTTCAGCAGTTTGTCTTCACTTCTGCAGAATATTATAAATAATGCACAAGGCCACAAGCATGTCAGAACCAGAGGGCTTCTGATGGGCTTAACGGAGAAATTAAAGTCCAAAAGGTTCCTTTTAAGTCTACATATGTCTGCTTGAGTACCAGTCACTGACAAAGCATTGGGTTATAAAATGTATACACGCGCGCGCACACACACATGCACAAAAAAAAGATTTTTGATTGATTTATTGATTAATTGAGCCTTATGTTAATTTTTGTCACCACAGCATTTAGCTTTGCTCATTCATCTGATGTTAGTGGAAAAATGAATTCCACTGATTTATTGTTTTTGAATGTGCATCTTTTTTTCTGCCTCTGGGGTGGCTTCTAATGATTTAGCTTCTGTACTGTTGTCTTCCAAATAATATTTTCATCATAAACAGGCAAGCAGAAAAGCATCATGCTAACAAGTGTTTACTCCGATGCTGGATTCTTTTGTGTGTATTGTTTTCATAAACTCACATTAATGTGGCTCTGACCTGTCCAGCGAGATAAGCCTGGGTAGAAGCCAGCTTTGCATTGTAATTTATGACCCTGAGTCAAGCCAGATTAGTCCTGATTTGATCGTCTATGCCATATGTGACCTATCTTTACTCTGCTTGTATTGGCAGGCTGAAGGGGTCAGCAAACTCCCTGGGCAAAGGCTGTCATGGGAACGACCCCTGGATCTTTCAGTCTGCTATTTCGCTGCCCCCGCTCATCTTGAGGCAGAATGATCCAGATTCTTGTATGTCGCTCTTATATTCTTCTGCTCTATTTCCCAACTCTGCTGCTCCACACAAAGTAATGCACACTTAGTCGCTTATATACACACACATTCACAAAACCATATTTGTAACATCTTTATGTACACTAAAGAACAAAATCAATTAATTGTTATAGTTTACTGGCTATTAATTATTTTCTGTTTGTGTGAAGCTCTGATAACCTAAGAATCATTGTGATTTCTTTTCAATCTGTAAAGAATGCTGATCCAATAATTGTATAAGGGAAAATTATATGAATCGTTTGACATAGTACAAAGCAAAAAACACAGTAGATGAATAATGTTTGTTTTTAATTGTTAATCATTTAAAAAGGTACTTTATTGACAATTTAATATAAAGCATTAGCACATCAAAGGACAGGTAAAAAAATACGAGGCAGAAAAAACAGATTTCATTTTATGCATTACAAAAAGGGCAAAAAAAATGAGTTCCACTTTGCAGAAGACTTGAGTCACCACTGATAAGCTATGACTAAATATAATGTAGAAACTTTGTGAAGCTGCTTTGCAACTATTTGCATCATGAAAAGCGCTATACAAAAAAACATGTGAATTGTGATAAGCATAAATTTATTTATTATTATTCATGAGATTGTACAAAGCATCAAAAAATACACTACAAGGCATAATTAATTCATTAAAACTTCATAAAATTTTCATTAAAAAGGCATTTTACAAGTAAAGTGTTACCTAAATTATTGTTATTTTCTCTACTAAAATAAAACTATAAAACTGTAGTTTTATAGTTCAGTAAAGAAAATGAGGATTGCAATTTTTGTAAATTACATGTATTTTTTAATTAATTTTAAATTCATTTAATAAGTTACTTGTTTACAATAATACAAATATATTAAAACAATGACAATATAAGGTATATGGCATAGTAATTAATGTTTATTAGTAATTGCTTCTTTAGACAAAAGGATCGTTATTGTTGATTTATTATAAAATTACAAGTTAAAGTCTCTCATATTCCCCAAAAATTAATTAAATCATGTAACGAATTCATTCAGTGATAAACTAGATTATATTTCTGTTCATTTAAAATAGTTCATTTACCCAGAAGAATCATGTATGTTTTCAATTATTTATATACAAATAAAATGTTACGAATTTTGAGAGAACTGTTCATAAACCTAACTTCAATCTTAAAACTATTATAAATAAGCATGCTAGCTGGGGTGAAGGGGGACTGCATCCTGAACAGAAGAAAATCTGGAGAGTAATTCATGTCTAGGCACCATCTAAACACCTTGAAATTATTCTGAAAAAGCAATTGCTGAGGTTTTAAAGGGGCCGATCTCTGCCTTGGCCATAACACTGTCATCCCAATCCATTAATAAAACATCTGCTGAGAGCTCCCTAGCACGACGCAGGATTTCTTTACAGTCAATGTGGTACTGAGGAGCCCGGTAAGAAATGGGTGCTCCCAGCCGCCCTCAGACCACAAAACAGTGATTAAAAATGAGTGTTCCACAGGCCTGATGGTAAATCGGAAAAATATCTTCCAGATGTAGCAGGGTAATAATCTCCTGAAGAAGAACAACACAGAATGAATAGTTACCGAATTTGCAGAAAGTAACTTACAGTAAGAATCTGGAAAGTGTTCAGCTCTTGAGTTAGTATAATTCACTAGCGAGTACTGATCGGCCGGAATGTGCGTCTGCTAAATGTTTTATTAAACACTTTAGGTAGATGTTAAGGGTTCCACATCTTGGGTCGTTAGTGTTGGTTATGGTATGTCTATGAAATGTACTGGAAGGGAATGATTTGACTGAATTAATCGTTTAGTTGACTGAGCTGCCGTACATGCCGTGAACAGAGGATTTTGACTTTGGAGAGTGGACAGAGTCTTGGAGATTATGCCAGGAATGGTGGAATACTACATGCCAATACACTTAAAACGTCCACCATTAGAGTGGCAAATCCTATTAACCCCTGAATCCTGTTTACCAGTTCCATCTGGTGTTTTAGGTGTGTGGACAGAATTGTACACAGGAGGAAACTGTCGTACGTGTAGCAGCAGAAATTTCAGATTTGTTAGTTTGGTGCTGAAAAATTGTGTTAATTATTTCTATGTATTATTTAGCTTGATAGAGACCCAGCAGTAAAAGCACTGCAGTTGTTTAATAACATTACAATAATAGTTACAATAATCTTTTATAGTTTCTTTTTATAAAACTTGATTTATTTAGCTCTCTAGCTTGAAGTAAAAACAAAATACAGTTATTTATCCATATTAGTAATAATAATCTTTTTTCTTTTACTTTATTTAGGTAGATAATGATACATAATGGCTGTAATGGTAATAGTAATAAAAATCCATCCTTTATTTATTTATTACTTTTTTCTTTATTTAATTTCCACTTTATTTAAAGGAAAATATAAATCAAAATGTTCTGCAATTTTTCCCTTAAACGTATCCAAATTAGATTAGATTTTTTCAATAACATCTTTAGTACCCTCTATTTTCAACAAGTGCATTTAAAGTACAATTTACCCTAAGATTTTAAATTCTGTAACCTTAAAGACCGATATTATAAACTGAGTGAACGAGGGTTAATGGGAATTATTGATGTCATTTTTCCAATCTTTCTAGGCTTTTAACAAAACAAGCTGTTTTGAATGAAAATATAGGGAGCTTGAAGCATCCTCCACACAATCAACATATGCTTTGGCTTTTCACAGAAACAAACACACATGTTTTGTCTGGAGTTACATATGGCATGTGACATGCGCACACAGGTGCACACGAGAAAATCCCCTTCTCGGGATTATATTTTTCAGCTACAAGATATCTGAAAGGACGCACAGGAGCTTTGCAAAGGAATTCTGGCAAATCTGCATTTGGAAAGTGAACAAAGCTGTAGACCGGGAGCTTGTGTTTCATGTCGCTAATGAAAGCCACTCTTCTTTAGGGCTGCATACGTCCACCTGAGGAACATTACAGGAGGTCTGGCTCCAAAGTCACCCCAACCGCCCCTCCAAAGTGCTTCAGCGTAGCTGCTAGAGCAATCATCGCTTTATATGAAGAAAGCTGTATCAATTAGAATAAGGTCTGTGATTGACGACGAACGCTGAAACATGCCTTTTGCCTTTCTATGACCGTCATTTGAGTAATATATGTATGCTATGTTTTTCCGTAACAAACATGGATTTATTTTGGTGATAAAACCCATGTCTTAAATTGCAGTGGCTGATTTGTGAGGGTTGGGTCTCCGGGACTGTTTAGCACAGGCCTTTCTTCCTCATAAACGGATAAAGATGCAATGCTACATGGTGACACACTGACTGAGCGCTTCTACAAAGCATTCTTGCGATGAAACAACCCAAAAGTGGGGTAATGCGGTATGATAAATGGCTAAAACTACTTTATAAGAATGACTCTCCTCCAATTTAGCACTGATCTCACACAAATAGCTTTACTCTATTTTTCCTTCACCCTTTACAGGAACTAAATCACATAAGTTGCCCTTCGCATGGTAATAATCCTCGATAAGTTAATTAAAAAGGGACAGGACTTTTGGCTTCGTGATTAAATCTGCACAGCCTAATTGAGGTTAAATTCACATTTTGGCAGCGAGTCACTGACACACTAATAGGATGACTTAAGTGAATAGGATAAGCAGTAACTAAACCTGACCACAGGGGAAGTACAGAGAGCTGGCGTTGTATATCAATGGGTTTGATTATTGCGCTCACTGTAAAGAACAGAATTCATTAACTTTCAAATTCGCACATTATATTCAACCCTTATCGCCGGAAGGCTCATTTATCACCTTAAAATAGGGAAAAAAAAGATGTAACCGCAAAAGAAACCCCAAGTGGAATACGCCACGAATCGAGCCCAAGTTTAATTTTAAGCCTTGAATGTGAAGTGCCGGTATAAAAGCCTTATCTTTTTTCTCTAACCTGTGAGGCAGTGTCCCTCGAGGGTTAATCCACATCTGAAGAGCCTTCTCAGATTATAGAACAGCCAGGATCTGACACAAAGGTCAGAGATCAAGCACACATAATTAACAGATAGCAGAGCACTTTAAAGCCTACCTTCATTAAGTCCTGCAGACAGCCATGCCAATAATTAAATACAGATAAGGGTGGCTTGAACATAGTCTAAAAGGTTGTTTAACGGCATTTGAAAGTATACAATGAGAGAGTTGATTTTTCATCTTAACGTGGGATATGCTATGGATGAAAATAATTGATTTACAGGGGATTTTTGAGGCGTTATGCTTCAGATAACGTTTGTGGAATTTTCTTTTCAAGTCCAAATTGAATATGTATGTTATTTACTATTATCTAAAAAGCTGAATTAATTAATAAACGACTACATCTAAGTAAAAACTAGAAACTCAAAAATGAGAACGCAGATAGACCACCCCTCTCCCCACCCCTAGGTGGCACTGTTGAAGCTATTTGCTTCTTTATTTTTTCAGTGGAGTCAAAGCTCCACACATCACGTTTTTAATCAGATACCCTTTATTTGTGTGATGTGTTGAACTTTTGGGCACAACATTTAGCGTTTTGTTTTATTTATGCATTTTGTTAATTTGTAATTAGTTAAAATATGCACCAAGATAGGGCAAAACTCTGACTTTGGCTTGAAAACCTCGATAAGCTTTGCTTTCATTTAATTTGAATTAGACCTGCATATTGCTATTTATATTATACTTCTGTATTATGTTTCACAATTTACATTTTTAAGACAGTTAAATGCAAGTGATATACTCATTGAATGAGTTTCTAATTTTGAAAAGCAAAAGAAAACTTAAATTTGGATAGTGCTATCATGCTAAATTGTGTTTTTATGTATGGAATTATGTATTTACATATATTCATACATATATATTTATGGTGTTGCATAAAAATTTGCAGAGCCCACACAAAAACCTCTTTGGTGCTATTAACATCATGCAGTTAAACATGTTTATTCATGAGACAGTCCAAAGCAACTTCAATTATGTGAATAAATTAGACTATTTCTTTTATTATTATTATTATTAATTTTAATATAAAATTGATTTGTATTCTAATGTTATAATGCAATTTTAATGTTTTAATGTGAAGGTTTGGTTCAGCATGCTAAATGACTCCTCCAGAAACGGTTCACACACACAGTAGTTTCCCTTTGATGTACTGTGATATTAGAGAATGGTATCAATTCACAATACACATTTTTTTCCATACGGGAAATGATAAAAATAATTTAAAACATTTCTTACTTGATATTCCAGCAGACATAAGTCAAAGTATTAAAGTCCAGTCTCCCATGGTTAGTCTAGTTTTATATCCTTTGATATTTCTGCTCAGACTGACTGGTATTTTCAAGTAAAATACAGCCAGTTCTTTATATTACAATAACAGCTTTGTTCCATGAGAGCATAGACTAACAAAACGCAGATTCCAAATTCAATAACAGGGAACAGAATAACTTAATCCTGCCATTGCCCGCAAGTCTCAGGTTATTTAGACAGACACCTTATAGGTCTATATCTGCGTTCTGATATATTGTGATCATGTAAGATGGCCGTGATTTACTTGGTCAAATTCTGTGACCTCGCAGGTAATGGTAAAAGCGGTCTCAGCCGCCATTAATCTGAGATCCGTGCCCCATACCCTGCTACTGTCGCTTATAACAACTCATTTCATTCCATCTGTGTAGAAAATCAGCTCGTGGGCTTTGCCTTCTGCCTGTGTCTACCTTCGCCGTGGTCCAGTGCCTCAGTTTTTGGTTATTGTGCTTAACATTATTTGGATTACACTACCAGCTGTTGAGACAGGAAAGCAGTTGTACTGTATATTGCTTAAAGGAATATTTCAAAATTTAGTTAGTGGCTTGGCACATAATTTAAACTGTCAGCTCTTACAAACTACAACTGACAGGTCAAAAGCTTATCTATGAATAATCTGTTTTTTTTGTCCTGTTTTTCCACATTTTTAAAAACCATGCTAGCAAGTATCATTTCTTAATGTACCAGTTGCTTATTAGTGAGTGGAGGTGATTAATCAAAGCTTGTTTTCAGGCAACAATCGTAAAAAAACCCTTGCAATTTATGCAAACAGTTTTTTCTTTTATTGATTTACTGAATCACCAGTGAGCAATGGATTTTTCTGTTGTCTTCTAACCCATACATTATTTTAATTATTCATCTGTAAAATAATACTTGTGGGAAATAGAACAGTTAAGAAAAATTAAATAGTAATAATGTAATGCAATCTAGTACAGTTTATAAAATAATTACTTGTTTTTTAATTTTGACCAACATCACAAGTGCTTGCCAATAGCATATAATCAATACAAGCTGCATTATATAGTGGCTACCTATTTTAAATTATCTTCACACACACACACACACACACATATACACACACTACAGGCGTTCTGATTTGAAGATACAGCACACATGTGTAGTACAACCACGGGACCTGGTAACTCTATGTCCAGACTTTTGAGAAATTTTCAAGAGTCAACTGAGCTGCAGGGAAGAATAAAAAAGGCTTTTATACCAAAGAGCACAGGACTTTCTTTCTTTCTTTCTTTACAATGTCTGCTTCTTTATTTCATGTTATTAAATTGCAAATTTGTTTATTTTACAAGTAAGCTAGCGAGTATAAAAGTATGAGCAGGTGTCTAAATTATACACCATTATTATTCACATGGCAAATATAAGCTCCATCTCTTGCCAGGACACTGTTTTCACTGGAATAAGTGATTATAAAATAACATGATTCATCTAATGTTTCAAGGTTCATAACCTATTTATTTATTTTTATCACTCGGGTGCTGAAAAGAAAGTGTGGTGACAATTTAAATTCATGCTCAAGGTGTCTTGTTTGAACAAAGCCGTTACATTGTCCAAAAATCTGTTTGTTATATAAGAGACAATCTAATTTGCTTTATTATATTGTACTTCCACAAACTAGCTTGCAAAACACACACACACACAGATATATATATATATAATATATATTTATAGACTAGTATTTTAATAAAACAAAAAAAAACATTTTTCCTTCCTGTTGTACCTTTATCATCTTATTCTGACTGACCTTTTTACACTGCACTTTAGTTGTTCTAGGCACATACACAAACACATTGAAATATTGTTGGACACATTGTTAAAATTGCAAATGAGGCCTAGTGAGTTGGTCACAGCTGCCAGACACATTGTATCTCATTCTGCTCTCATTGATTTAGCTTCAGTGTGTACATATAAAACATCTGTGTCTCTTAAAATTAAGTTTCAAATGCCCAAAATGCCAGGCAATTTTGTTTGTACTTTGAGAAATGCTTGTATTTTTTTACTTGTTCGTATTTTAATTATTTGTTGTTTTACATATATTTTTAGCAACATTAAAGTAATTATACAATTATACAATAAGCATGTTTACTTTATATGCTTTTTTTACTATATAGTATTTATTTATACCCATCGTTTCACAGTAATTTTAAAAGCCATCTTACCTTTTAGTTTTTTTTTATGAAGAATGGGGTAAAGAAAAAACGAAGGCGACAAACTACTCCGATACCATTACAACAATTACAACAATCATAATTTTCTTTTTAAATCATCTAAGCGTATGTCTAAATTCACACCTCCATGTATTCCCAATTGTCACAAATTTTCGACCGAGCATCCGCAGATAAGGCTGAATAGTTACGCTTCTGCATTGATTGACAGGTGGGACAGAACAATATTGCGCTTTCGGGTGTGCAGGCTTGACGCTTTTATAGTCTGTCCGATAGTAATCGACTCGGGTCGATTCTTTTGATTGAAATACTATTTAAAGCCGCCTTTTCTTATGTATTAAGCGAGGTTTTTATGCACATTCATCCTCCAGCTGATCTCACGCGGAGCACCTAACCACCACCCCCCCTCGTCTGACTCATTTGGTCTCGTCCATACTCGCTTAGGATTTTGGTTGTGTGTTTATGGCATCGTATTCATTCAACGGAAGGTGAAAGTCTGCCGGTCTGCGCCAGCGTTTGATATCAATGGCTTTCAGGGTTCATTTTATTTGAATGTCTGGACTTTATATAATTTCTCCTCTAAGAAACCAATGATGGATATCCTATGGATTTTATGGACACTACCCTCGGTCCTGGCTGTTGAAGGTAAGACGTTTCTCCCCGTGTTTTGCGAGTCCAGCATCTTGTCTACAAGCTGAGAGTTTACGGTCACGGCACGTTAGTTTTGAATGCCATACAAGAAATAAGATACGAAACCGTTTTTCGCCAATTAACGAATGTGGGATGAGAATCGGAGAACTGACATTTTTTTAACGGTTGCATTCTCCCTGACAGAAACGTAGCCTATTCCTTTGATAGGGCTTGTTCTGTCAGGCAAACTATATAGTAAAACCATCAGGTGGCTCATAAACGCATTTATTTGGCGAGCACGAGATGAATGACTTTATGAATTGGATAAATAATATATTTATAATTTTTAATGTGCAGTAGCAGCTTTAAAACGGTAATTTTTGTATCCCACGCGCGGATACCGTGTGTGTGCGCGAGCCATGCACGAGATTCGCGCCCCTTATTTGTACAGTCATCTCAGAGGTGAAATATTAAACCCAGATCGCTTCTATTGGTATGCTAATCTTATTTTTTTCTATTAATATTTCTTTAACACATTCACGTGTTGTTTTAAGCTCCTGCGCAGCGGGTATTCGGAGCTGAAATGGTGATGCTGGACTCAGCATGTTGGACAATGAAACAGGTTTCCAGTGAGCATACAATTACAAAACAACCAAATACAGTCCATTATTCTCACTTACTGACCACACTTTTAGACCCCGGCAGTATGAAGTGTCTGTGTCCAGTGAATTATGCTCAATGAATTTTAAGTAGGCATTGCTGGTATTATAGGAACCTCTCGTGGCTGTAGAGTTTTCAAGTTTAATGATACTTGAGTCATATAATGGGTGAATATAGGCATTCACAATTTTGTACATTTAGGCTGGAGATTTTAAAATAGAGGTAATGTTCTTGAACATTGAATGTTTTTATCAGACATTTGGCATGCTCAACATACAGTAAGGTTAAAACAGTGTAGTTGAAAATAATAAAACAAATCATAATACAGTGAACAAACCTACGTATTCGGGCACGACTGTATTTGAATTAAATAAGAGCTCTTTCAGCAGGACTGCTTTTTCTATTGCTAATAAATCTTTCTGGGAAAAAAAAAGAATAATCAAGCAGCAGTATAAACCATGACTACATAAACAATTTTTACATTTATGTTGTACTGACTTTTCAATTTCAGATAGTTATGAAAATTAATTTCACTCATTTAACTTTTTTCATGCTTAAAATGTTGAAATATTTTCACTATCAAATTTAATTTAAATGGAAATGTGGCAGGCCTTTGATAATGAGTAATATGTACTTTAATTTTGATTAAAAAATAAATAAATATATATATATATATATATATATATAGAAGAAATCAAGGGCCATTAATAAAAGGATTAGAATAACTAAAGTAATTTTAATAATTATTTGATTGCGCATTTATGGTCCTGAATTCTGTTTAACCTTTTTCTTTATTGTATAGTTATCGTTGCTTTTATCACTGTCTCTGTTCTACAGAAAATATAAATTATGATCTTCTACTTTGTTTCAACTGTTCAACAATTAAGTGGATTTTGGTAAATATATATTTCACACTCATTAGAATTAACTACGGTATGTGTACGGTGTGTGTGTGTGTGTGTGTAAATTAAATGTAATATAATGTTTTTCTTCCTCTAAACAAGATATATTTTTTTTCCTTATTTGTCGTTTAATCATGAACTCAGGAGTGATTGGTCGATACACATTCTTCCTCTGACTGTCACCCTAGTTTTTCAGCCAATGGTGTTAAAGCATTACGCTTACACATGAAAAATTAGAGAGTTGAAAAAGAGGTCAACGCTGCCTCGACCTTAAAAACAAAGTGATGGTAGGCAGTAGTGGAGATGGGTCTGTGAGATTTGACGTCATCTTAAATCCTTATACAACATTATATATTCTCCTCGCTAAGTGTGTAAATTCTCATGTAATTTAGATGTTTAATTTCTGTTTTTGTTCTGTAATACTGTTATGGTAACTCATACACATTTTGTGTTAATTTATGTGTTCTTGTCTGTGTGAAATATCAACGATATAATTAAAACAGGTTGCCATCGTAGTGACACTCAAGACATAAGATTCTATTTCTCTTGAGTCTGAGACTCCTTTAGTTTAAGATAAAGTGCTTTTTTAAGCCCGAGGTGGATTTGCATTTGCGAATTTATACAGATTTTTCCCAATAGGTAACAATAAAATGTGGATCAGTCCTTCATTGCGTTTTTACATCAAATGATGCTGCCAGTCTAAAGGACTTTGAAGTTTTCCTCAGTGGATATTTTTTTAATGTCAGCTTGCTATTATGCAGAGGTTTGAAGTTACAGTGTAATTTAGTATTTCATTTGTCTGTGGCTCTTTAGTGTTTAGTACAAACTGCATTTTGTGTCATTTCTCTATTTCAAAGGTGTCTGATTTTGCTTTATTTTTTCCTTTTTTCTGTTCTGCTTTGCATCTCGGTAGGTTCAGTGTAATGACAAAATGTTATGCGTAGGATTTTAAACGAATACATTAAGAACTTTTTTTTTTAATATGTCCATTGGATTTGCATCATGTGATCTGATCACAATTAAATGCGTAATGATTTTAACATGTTATTAAGCATGTTATCTATAGGGCTGGGGCTGAGCTGCATTTTGTTTACGACGTCACAGTTGGCATCTATTGTAAGTAGGACACCAGTCGTACAAAAGATTCCAAGCTATTTCAATATTCCCAGCATGCATTCCATTTTGCTGTCATAATGTCATGATACAATGTGACTTCTCTCTCGTCTTGAGATGTCCCATATGCAGCTGCGTCTGTTCCCATACTGTATACAAATATCTGAATGATGATTATATATTAACATGCTCTCCAACGTGATGAAAATGTTTAGACATTTGTCTTTAGTAAGTTTGCGCATAATATCTACAACCTTGTTTTGTTCGAGTAAAAATAGATTGTACAGCTGGTTTTAATAAGGGCCTTGGCGATAATCTAGTATCACAATACTTATTTCATGACTTGTGTATATGAATATTTTCCGTTTCTTTTGTTTTCTGCTTTTTGTAATTTATCGGTCAGTTTATCATTGTAAAGCTATCAAAATATTTAATTTGAATTTCATTTGATTCTGAAGTTACACAAATACTGCTGTTTCTCTCTTTTTTTTTTTGCTCAGCATTTTGTGCAAGTGCAAAGTTTGTTTTCACAATCTATTTCCATAACACTCTAAACAACAGAGAGAGGGATAATTAAAGCTATTGTTTGTTAACATAGCTATTTTCGCCCTCATATCAACACTTCCACTTTGAAATGCCTGCCAAGTTTGAATAATCTGCTTTCAAATGTAAATGCGTCCCGTCCATTTCTAGCTATACGCTGAGTGTGGGCCACTGCAGCGTAAGCCGACACATAGCATTACAGTTTTTCTGGAGAGTAACAAAAGGCAGAGCGTGGGGTAGAGAGGTGGTGATAGAGGTTCAGAAACAGGATTAGATAAAAGGTAAAGCAAGCGGCTGCTCCCAATCCTGTGTTTTCTCAGTCCGCTGAATGAGCAGATGCAGGGAGCTCGTCTGCACGCCAGCCTCCACAGTGGCGTTCACAAAGAATCCGCCTCCATTCAGTGTCTAATCCATGCTGCCCAGGGCCCGGCTATTGTCACTTTGCATGCAAAATTTCAATTAGTGCTGGTACCAGTTGTTTCTCAAGTGAGACGGGTGTCACGTTTCGAGGGAACGGCCGAGGGCTACCTTGACCATGCAAGAATATCTGGTATAGCCGAGAGACTCATGGGAAATGTTTTTTTGCAGAAATCCTGCAGCTTTAAACACAGCATGCTATCTTTGACAGTGTTGGACTTGGAGGTTTTTGTTTCATGAGTGTGTCAGTTCTGCACTTGCTGTGTATTTTAAGCAGGTTCTTGTGTTTGGCGACTGCATATGCACTCAGCAATTTAAGGAATTCACAATCTGTAGACAGTCACACTGTCAAAGGAGTTCCCTCTTGTTTAAAGTCGAGTCAGTCTTCTTAATAAAACATGCACGTTAGAGTTGCTATGTAATTATGATTGGCAATTTAGCAGAAATTGAAAAATCATTTTCGTAATGACTGCCAAACTTATTATGATCGTTGCTCTCCTCTGCAGATTTTGACCACACACCTCACAATTTGACCTCACACATCTAATTTGCCTTTAATATAGGGTTACTTTGGTCAGGTCCAGGCATTTCCCTGCAAGTGCTTTGAGAGTGATTCTGATGCTCACTGGAAACTCCCTTTATACTCCCTATAGAGGCGGATCAGAGGCGCGCTCTACCACATTCCTCCCTTCTGGATCAGTCTGAAAAGTGATGTCACTCCATCCAAGGAAAGGCTCATCATGGGCCTTGCATCATAGTCTCTATTCAAAGTGAAATGTTAATTATCCTAAATTTTGAAATACAACCCCCCCCCAATAATTTTAAATATTCCACCAATTATACACTAATTTGTAATAATAGAATATTGCTAAAGACCTTTTTGATGACACTTTAGAACTTTTGCAGCTGTACATTGTTAGTCCGTGTTAACTCCATAATGTTAGGCACATTAACTAACATTGATAGATAATACTTTTCATTTTAAATGTCGGAATCAATGCCTAATAATTATTTTTATTGTAGTTGTTGTTATGGTGAATTGCTTGTTAGTTTAAAGACACTTTAGATGAAAGCATCTGCTAAATGAATAAATGTAGATGTTCATAAGTCGAATGGTTAAGGCTTCTGTGAAGTATTGCAGCATGACTCAAGATTTGTTTTAGGGCCATAAGAGTTGATTATGTTTAAAGACTTTTAATTTGACTGTGTGCTCTCTGTGCTCGTTGGTTTTTATATTGTATTTGGCTACTGCTTTTGTTGTGATATAAAAAAATGTTTTCTCCTCCTTGGTAATTTTACAGTTTTGCAAATTGCAGTTAACATTTGCTCTAAACAAACTTTAATTACAATTGTAATGTGTGCAAAAATAATGCAGCTGTTGACAATCAATTAAAAAAAGTTTATACTGTGTCTTTGTTTCACGTTATGTTCTGTACATATACTTAGCTATTTCTGTGCTTATTTACACATTGTCTCAAAGCTGGAGAACCGTATCCTTTGCTTATAAAAAAACACGGCAGTTTGGCCATTACCTGGGCTTGGCTGACTCTCATGTTAGTGTAGACAGAGGACAAATGAGGGTCTGTATGATACAAAATACGAAGGTCATGTGGGATTTTCTTAAACAGCTAAATGATAGCTGTGTTTTTCTACCTTGAGGTGATAATTGTTTCAATCTGCAGCACAAGACGAGGCTCAAGCTGTGGTTCAGTACAGAGCTAGAGAGATTTTACACAACATATTTGAAACACGGCATACCTGGATCGTTTAATCTATGTTCGTGCATAGATTAATGCATCCTAATCAATCTATTTAATCACGTCTAAGTGCTTACTGGTGGATCAGAATGGTTCTCTCTCATTCCCATTGGCCTAGTTTGCGAGAACATTTGTCTTTACTGTAACCAGATGCAGAGCAAACTGTCTCCTGCAATTTACTAAGCATTCTGCAAAACACATTCAAAATGAAATATGCAGGCAGTCCTTTACTCCTTAGAGCTGTTAGCAATGCGATTACTCATGCATATGTGAGCTTCCATTGTTCATTCTATGTTTGTGTAGCCATAATAATACGCCCAGTTAAAAGGTGGTCTTGGGGGATGAACATCTGTCATACACGTCATACTGCAAGTGATCCTAGACCTCAAGCATGTTGTAACACCACCAGGAGTGTGTTGGATGTCACATTTATGATGTTGGAGTATTGATTTTTGTTCAGTTCATATAGACCCCTGAATGTAATTTTGCTGTACATTAGTCTTGTGGCACTGGGAGCAGTTTAGCTAATTAAGTTTCAGTTGGCTGGTTGTCTTAAGGGTCTAATTAAAGGAGCATAATTGCATAAAACCAGACCTCATCTTGTGCAAGCAAAGCCACTTTAACCACTGTTACAGGACCGTTGGTATTTTTGGGAATGAAAAAGTTTAACAAATCTAGTATCCACATTAGTTACTTTCTAAAAACATTTGTGAAAGCTGCAGTCATATGCACTTGATACTGGAATTTTGTATCAGTGTCATAGGCAATTAGCCAATTATAAAATTGGGGCGAGAGATTCATTTGCTTGTTGGGGCAAACAAGCAAATGAATCATCCTGCTTGCACCTGTGATGAAATGCAAATGATACCTAGATGACGTCTTTAGTAGTTTCTGGAAGAACTAACTTTTCTGTTGATATTAAAGGCATCAATTTTCATGAATATTAAATGTTAGCAATGCGATTAGTCATGCATATGTGAGCATTTTTATTTTTTCCATAATAAACTGGATTCCATTTTAATGGATAAAATAATAAAAAGAAAAATATTATTATTTATTTGTCTCATGCAAATCTTAGGGCCCTATTAAAAGTGTTAGAGGTTTGGAATGACATGAAGGTGTCTAAATGATGACAATTTTTATTTTTGGATGAACTGTTCCTTTAAGAACAGTCTTCCTGAGCTAAAGTTAGTGACAGTTGTGTGTTCTTGCAGTAGGTCAGACCTTGTTCGCACACACTATTAAACATCTGCCTTCCATCAAGGCGTTCGACAAACACAATTCCACTGAACTGGCGCAGCGCTGCTCTGTGTCTCCCAGAGTACAGTCTGTCTTCAGAGATAAAGGCAGGCTGATTGCATCCTCATCTGCATCACAAAGAGAAGCCGCATTCACCTGAACCGCTGCACACACTTGACGTCTCCTGGCATTTTCTTCACCGCAAAGTGTTTGCCAGGCTTTGACTGCATACATCCTCTCTCTCAGGCTGGGGGGCTGACGGCTTGACTTATACTGGCTCCTTGGGGATGTGACCCATGGTCCTGTTATAACTAAGCCTGATGTTATTGCTTTCATCCTTGTCAATGGCAAACGCAGCAATGGTCTCGGACCACTGTGACACTGACTCTTCCGTTGCAAAGGGCTGGGTCACAACATGCACTCACACACGGAGAGCTTCCTCATCCCAGAAGTGAGTGCAAGGGTCTCTGTTAGCCACAGGATGCATTTCTGTGTTTTATCACTGCGTTTAGACTCCTGAATGTTGTGATGGATGCCTTGCAGTCTTTGTCCCTCAGAGGACTGTACTTGTTGAGAGGCGAATTCCTTCTATTTTAGTAATTAAACAAACTGTGAATTCTCTGCATTCCGGTCAATCGAACTGTAGGCAGGGGAATAAGCAGCCAAGTCGGGTTAATTTGCTTAAGTATAAACATTCATTGATTGCTACCGCAATATTTTGCCTTGATGCCTTTTCCTTCCACACTAGTGCCGAATTACACTTCTCACTTGGTTGATTTCTGCAAGAATCAGACGGGTTTGGCAGTGCAATGTGAGCTGGAACAAACGCAGTTTTGGGCTATGTGTCAGCCTCCTCCTTACAGGATTAACACCCAGACTCCATTCCCAGGCCACCTGTGACTTTTTCATGGCCAATCTAAGTTTGCATGCTATAGCCCCTCTGGTGACAGAATTGTGTTGAAATAATATGTAGGGGGTCCAATTGCCACTTTCCTGTTTCACTTAATAAAGTACGATTTGAAATTAAATACAGCTCTTTGACCTCCCTTCACTTGTGTTTAGAAATTCTGCACTAGTGTATGCCCAGGCTGTTTGTGATGGGCCAAGCTAATCAAAATTACCTGTCGCTGAAAGGCAAAGTGCGCCACAGAGAAAAAGTGTTACCATGGAGCTATTTGTTTGCATATAATTGCATTAGCTTGGCACTGAGGGAATTAGCAGAGATAATTGAGCGATTTGGCCCATAGCTGTGACTTGACTGCGCTCAGAAAGGGAGGGCGGGGTAATCCTCCGTTGTATTCCTATTAATTCATAAGTAATATGAACCCTTCAGAAAGTCTGTGATCCTTTGTTGTTCTGACTTGAAGTCGAGATCACAGCATCATAATAGATGGCATAATTAAATGTTTATGAATTGTTGATTGTTTAATTAATTGTATATAATTGTATGTTTCCTTACAGCAAATACATTGGTGAGCCTCACATCGGCCAAGCTAGAATTTACTGTAAGGTGAGGGGATCAAGATGTTTTAAGCCAAGGCCAGGGGTCACAGCAACAGAAGAGTAATGTTATGTTGTATTATGGGTTAAGCAGCTGAAGACCAATTAGTTGAGACTGACCCATGGTGGACTGCCTCGACCTTTTTTCTGAATTATCTCCGTTAAGCACCGTGGTTGGGTTGAGCTTAACAAGGGGCAGCAGGTGGGTGTGATGGTCAATACAATTAGTGAGGCTTTAAGGCTTTTTTTCTTCTTAATATTTGTGTCTAGACATTGAAACCCTCTTTTGGAACCCTCCCAAATATTGTGATATGTACAGGCATAAGGATATCTGCAGCCAGGTTCCAAATCTAACAAATATTTTCTCTTTCAAAACGGGTCAAACACATCCCAAGTTTCCATTGCGTTAAACCAAGCTATAAAATGAAAACAATCACGTTTTTGCGTGACAGTTGCAGTTTTACGACACACAGACAGAGAGTGGCTGATCTTGTTTACTGTTCTGTAAGTGATGTCTTGATCTGTGTTGTTGTGAAATGATGCTAAATACAGTTGCATGGCCTACTTAAAAAATATTTATGGCCATGCATTTTCTCAATTCATCCATTTACTAGCTGGGGTGGCAAAAAGTTAATTTTGGATCCTCATCAGTATTCATTTATTCAAAGATGTTCAATTGACGTTTACAGAAAATATGGATAAAAATGTATTTAGAAAGATAAGCAACTCATTATTTGAGCTTCAGCCCATCAATTAGAGGGCAGCAGCAACAATCAGTGGAAAATATGAGGCCGCAAGAACGATAGGGCATTTTTTTTCTATTTTTCACATGCAGATGCATTTAATTGGGGAATTTTTGGAATCAACTCTTGAGAAATACATCAAAATCACAAACAAAACACATTGCATGTTTTTAGATTATTTTTCGATGGGTAACACTTTACAATAAGGTGTCATTAGTTAGCATTAGTTAATGTATTAACTAACATGAACAAACACTGAACAATACATTTATTACAGTGAGTATTCCTCTGTTTACTTATATTTGTAAAAGTACATTCATTCATTGTTAGTTCATGTTAGCTCACAGTGCATTAACTAATGGTAACAAACACAACTTGTGACTTTAATAATGCGTTTGTTAATGCTAAAATTAGTATTAACTAAGATTTATAAATGTTGTAGAAGTATTGTTCATGTTAACTAATGTTGTTAACTAATGAACCTTATTGTAAATTTAAAGTGTGTCTGTCCAATATAGATTTTTTTTAGTCAAGTTACAGAGATATGCGTCCGCTGAGGAAATGCTGTATCCATGAAGTAACACTGTTTGCGGAAACAGGATCGCAATATGTGGTATAGCAAAGAGTGATGACTATTTTCCATACCTTCCACCAGCTCTACCTTTCAGATAATAATCATCATGGATCATCCAGGCAGGCAGCTGGAAAATCTATACAGCCTCCCAAGGGAATAAATGTGAAGAGGAGGCGGTTTTATGAAAATGAATAAGTCATGTGATGGCGTTAATGTGCAGAATGTTATTTTTCACGCTCATATGTTGAATGCCGTTTTTATCTGACACTAACACAAGATGTCATGTGCATGGGTTTAGCTAGGCTGTCAGCTCTAAGCATTACCCACAATCCATCAGCATCACACTCAGCCACAGTGGCTGTGCAAATACGCTGCAGGGCGATGACTTTTACGCTCGGGTCATATAGAATAATCTGTAAATTGGATCGATTCAGTGTGGATTTTATCTGTGTTTTCATTGTAGATGTATCTGCCACCTGCGCTGCTCATCACAAGTCAAGTGTGCCTAATCAGTCTAGGAAAATAAACAATGCCACCCAGTCAATTTCCCCTGTTTATGATACCCCATCCCCATAGGAGTGGCCCGGCATATCAATTACAACATTGAGCGACCTGATTTCTCCTTTGTTCAAAACCCCTCCAGAGTCACGCGTTGAGAAAACACAGCTCTGTGTTTGATGAACGAGACTTACGCTGTCATATGTTTAGATCTTTTAAGCCTTGGCTCTCATTGTTAAGATTATTCTCACCCTTTAAAACTCCTTCCTTTGATTTCTTGCCATGTGCCGTTTTACTAGTCCAAGTAAGTCATTTATATGAAACAGAACTTTTCTTTGTGCTCCCTTTTGGCAAAGAGGCTATGCATTATATCAATCAGTCTGGGGGTATTTTTTATTATTAGCTAAATTAAACAGTAGCCGGTGATTAAGCGAGAACATAAATCTGCATTTGATGTTTCTGGTGGGCTTAGAGTGAATTATTAAGAGCCGCCCCCAAAACTCAACACACGTTGTAGAGTTGGTGACATGAAGGCGTTGTCCCACTGCAGGCCTGCCTCTTTATACTTTTGCTCTCTTTCTGCGGCCTGCGGTGATGTGTGGCGGACACATTGCCTACATGCGGGGCCCGCCTCATAGAGTGATTGGAAAAACATGTTCTTGATTACATAGTTTGGGCACAGAACATGTCAGGGTTTTTACCTAAATGTCCTTCTCTATACGTGCTGCTAGGTTTTTGAGTGATAGGGTTGGAAGGGCCACTTATTTCAAAAAACCCCCTTGTCGGGGATGAAAAATGGGCACACGCTTTTTCTAAAACATACCACTCTTTGTGGGGGCCATATGGCTCGGGCTGTTGCGTGGTGATATATGGTTGCCGGAGCACCTGCAGGATCAGACTGGGAGACCATGTTTCGCCTGAGTGCATAGAAACGAGAGGCCCGAAGTTGGATTAGTGCATGAGGTGTGAACACCGGGTCAAGGGCACGGCTAGCCTTTGAACTAGAAGGCCCCACCTCAACTGTATCTGACATACAGTCAGGTGACTCAAATTATTGTACCGTTTTTGCTCATTATGCTTCCCTGTAAATGTCAAGTAAATGGCTGATGTGCTTGCTGTTTAATTGCTGAAAATTGTTGCATAGCTAACACCAAAGCAGACAGTCGTATTATTGACATTTACATTTTGATAATGTTTGACACCTTTAAACTTTTTTGGATTTGTGTCCTCGGCCCTTTGCCTAGATGGCTGGCGCACTGATGGCCTCTATGCTTTTCGAAAGCTTTTAAAATAGTAGCAAACAGATTGTGCATCTGTCGTTTTCTGCCGTGTTCTGCCAATTTGTTACTGCCCCATACAGACTGCTCATTTCATACGGTGCTTTTGCAAATCAATCTGAAAGCCTCAGTTCCGAAATTGTTCAATGAAGGAAAAAGCCTGTGATGGAAAGGGAAATGACAAAGGGAGACTGTCTTTTGGATTGTAGATATGGTTTATTTTAGTGTACATCTGCAGATTTTTCTTGCACTATTGACTTCATGCTTAGGACTAAACAAACCATTAATGATGTCTAAAGCATAACTTTTTTAGAGACTGCAGACAGGTTAATTCTACCCCAACAAAACTGCCACATTTATCACATTTGTCTCCATTGGTTCGTGTGTCATTGTTCAGCTTAAAAGAGCATTGTGTAGTTTAATTTCATTAGGAAAAGTGCAATTTTGCACAATATCAGCATGAATTTGTATCATTTCTTAGTCAGTTGTCCAAAGTACAGAGTGAGCATTAAAAGATTATAAAAAATAAAGCTTATACTGCTGGAACGTGTTCAGTCAGTGAAAACGAATGGCAATAGTTTTCACTAATCCAACAACAACAACAACAACAAAAAAAACACTGGAAATATTTATTGTGCAGTACAAACTGGCTTTAAAATGGCATCTTTAAACTTTTCCCCTGAGAAAGCTCTGCATTTTTAGGCCACATTTGCTTATTTATTAGTCATTGTTGAAGCAATGCTGGAAATGAGAAAGCCAGGCAACACATGCTAAATAAAACATTTAATAATAGTGATGTTCATCTATGCTTTTGTTTACCACAGACAGCCATGATGATACCACCATTAGCTGAATCTATAAATTTACAGACATTGACAGGCTAACATGCATGCAACATTGGTGTATGGTAGCTGTCTATCATTTTTAATTAAGCAGTTAAATATCACTCTTCATGTAATAATTGCAGCCCTCTAGACACATGTCCCATTAGTCAGATATATTGGTCAGATACTACTTTGCATGTGTTCAACATATGTAGTGTACAGCGTCAGACACTGCTGCCTAAAATCATTAGAAGCCAATGAGCCCTTCTCGTTCTTATTTTAAGAGCAAACATGTGCTTCTCTGCACAAATGTACTCTGTTTGTGTACCCAAGACTGTTTCCACGATGCAATACTCTATAAAAAGCCTTTTTAGAAGGAAAGTCACTTATTGGGTCATTTTCGATTTTTATCAGCCACTTGTTACTTGCCAAAAGTAAATTGCATTCAGGTTCTTCCATCCAAGTCATCAGTTGAGACTCTTAAATAAAGACGTTTTCGGACCGACCAGACAATACTTTCTGTATATCAAAATGATTGATTTCACATTGTGTTGAAATTGTGTGATTTCACACTTAATGTCTGAAGCTAAATATTTGTACAAACTTGTATCATTTCTATAAAGTTTTCTAGAAATCATTTTGCTTTTTAACAATTCTGTTTGAAAATGAGCCATGCATTCCAGTTTAATCGGATCATTATAGACACATTATACATCACATTAATAGAGTAACCCTATCCTTAAAAGCTATTTTGCATTTTAAGAAGTAAGGTATAAGCCGTTTTGTAAGCTGTTTTTCCTTTGAGGACATTAGATAAACATTAGTTTGTTTTTCTAATACTGTTTCTGGACACGTTTCTCAGGAATTTGGTCTCTAAAGCCCAGCTAGGTCAGAAATGCTGGCATGTAAACACATACAAAAATACAAATTGATTTTCTTTCAACTCACGCGGCATCAAGTGGTTCAGATCACTCTAAATGAGCTTGATGATAAGCACATGTCGTTGGCATAGATCTGCTGCATGTCATAAATAATGCCTGCTTTCAGAAGGCCATGTTTTTTTAATAATGGATGGAGACCTTGGTTGGCAGCACCCCTGCTTCTCCTAATGGATCCATGTTTAACCTTTTTATCCTTCGGCAAGTTCAAAACACTCTAACAGAACATTCCGATGGGAAGCTGGAAGCCCAGGGAAGCCATAGCGCAAGGTTGGTCTTTTCTAAATTCAGGGAGCAAACTATTGTTTAATGGTCTGGTTTACACTCCACTCGAGAGGTGAAACCCGCTTCAGGTGTGAACACAAAGAACCTACTCATTAGATTTTTTCCTGCACTGTTTTGGTTTGCTGCTGGCACCCTCTAGATGACATCTTCAAATCCTTGAAACCAAGAGAAGAGTCTTAAGCTGCCTCACTTGAGTTGTGTAGCTGGAAGGGCAATGCTTAGTGACCTCTTAGACAACACAATCCACTACACTCCAAGATGGGCACTCAGCTGCCACCTCAATCTCCATTGTTGGGTCTCTATCCACTCTCTGTTCTTTGGAAATTGAGCTCTTTTCCGCCCTCTCTTTCTTTCACATACAATCTTCTAGGGAGGAGAAACAGGAGACAGGAGTGAAACTGCTTCGTTGCCCTTGTTTTTTTTTTTTTCCTCATTCTGCTTATATAAAGAGTGAAATATTAACAGGACTAGGCCGATGTGGCTGGATCAATGTGGAGGAAACATTACTTGTCACTCTGCTTTGTATTAAGACCTCATCAGTGCCAAAAGATTTAAGAGCTTTGGCTCAAGACGTTGGTTAGACATGATTTTGCCCAAGGCCATCGAGGAACATGTGTTCTCTTTGAGGGACCGGGGCCAGATGTGGGAGTCTTAACGCTTCAGGTTTCCTCTCACCTTCCATGTGTCAAAGCTGCCAGACAGGCAAACGAACCAGAAAGGCAATTGCACAAAACAAAGGGGAGAGAGCAAGAAGGGGAAAATGAGGAGGGGACCAAAGAAAGAAAGAAAGAAAGGAAAAAGGCAGGCCCTGCCCGTCCTGTGGGGTTGCCACATTCCCAGTCGTGGCTACAGAGAATTGTGTTTGCGCGTGTGTCGGGAAGGATTACAGGTGGAGAATGACAATCATCCAGGCTCCATGGCAAACCTGTCTGCTCTCTCGTGTGTGTGTGTATGTCAGGCAAAACAGCGGAGGGCCTCCCTGCTGAGAAAGATTTAGATGCAGGGTTGAAATCCTCCTCTAGGGAAGGGTGGTAAGAACACGCACTGTTCGATCAAAGCACCCCGTGAATTAATTAACTCGCCATGCATTATTCAACACGTTTTCAACCGCTATAGTCATAATAGTGTTTCTCCACTCCTCTGGGGAACAAAAGAACCCAGATTATGTCAGATAATGTGGAGGCATCCGTGGTCTCTAGAGGAAACTGCCCAAAGGATTTTTCGGCCTGTGAAGTGCAGTCCTCCTGTTAATGAAGAGTTGGAGGGGTCTGGCACTTTATCACAGAATTAGATATTTTCATTCTCTCTTTTTTTTAGATGTTTTCATTAAGGGTAAGATAAAAAATCATAATTACCTCAAAAACAAAGTCGTTAGTCTATTACAATAATGTATGACATTCCCACATTTTACATGTTTAAAAAAAAATACAATATTCTATGATAGGTCTATTTTTATATCTAGAATATATTTACCTTTCACAGCCATGCTGATTTTATGACAGTAGATCCACAGAAAGCAGTCTAGTTTTGTCAGTCTTTCTTTGATGGGCAAACAAGGCAGCGTCTGGTTTCTGTTTCAAGCTCGCTGCCTTTGACACGAAGGAGGAAGAGAACATAAAACAGAATCAACAGATTCCTCTCTCACCCTGGAATCCCTTTTGCCCTGTTGTCCATTGAAAATGAGACTCAGACATTACCCTGTCCATGTCCAGATAGCAATAGATTTATCAGCCAAGGAAATCTTTTGTAGAGGATATGAATACTGCATGAGAGCCCCTGACTCATCCATACAGCTCAGCACAGAAAGGATATTGGCATCTCGATTCATTTCTTAGAACACAATGCTCACAGCTTTTTGGTTCTTGTCCAGAAAAAACACCTCCCTTTGTAAAGAGTAATTGGGAGGCTTCTCAATGTGTGGCGGTGGTTTTCATTTGCTAGATCTATGCTAAAAGCTTTTCGGCATTTTTCAGTGAGACAGTAAGCATTTTAAAACTTACAACTAATGCGTTTTTGGCAACAGAATAAAGTTTGCCCATTTATTTCACCCTTTGAGGGGTTAACATTTTTCCTTGTCACTCATCGTCCACTTCATTTTAAAAACGCTTTTGAAGCCTTTGAAAATATTTACAAATGAATTCCTCTCGTGTTTAATGTACGACCTTGACGACAGCATTTTATTAACGTGACAAGTTTCAGTATGCTGTGTGTATGTTGCAAAGAAAGTTGCTTTTGCTAAAGCAGCTTTGAGTAATTGTTCAGGTGTAACATGGTGTGGTATGTCCTCATATTTCACATAATTGAATGACAAAAGTATGTGTTTTGCAGTTTTTTATACAAAGCACAGTTTTGAGCAAAATTTGAACAAAATAAACTGTAATGCCAGAAAGGTTATAGTCAGTAGGTTGTTAGTCAGTTGGTTACATTTGTCCTCAACTGTTTTTAACTGCAGCTGTGGGTGTGCAGTAAGCCAAAACTGATATATTTTTTTTCTTTTTAATACATCATATCCATATTTTAGTGATGCACCAAAATGAGTTGGCAGCTGAGCCAAAGGACAAGACCTTTTATGTACATTAGTCTTTCATCAGCTCACTTATTAAAGTGATTACACGTATTTCCTTTTAATATCTAAGACTTTACCATCAATAGGTCAATAGGTTCTAGTTACTTAATGCAGTTTTAATAAATAGGCTAAGTAGAGCACAGTAGTAATACTTGTGGTGAGTAGTTGGTGATTGTAATATTGAATAGAGAGATTTTTTTTTTTTTGTTGTGCAAAAACCGGACCCCTCAAAAACATATTATACAAGAGACATTTCAGGCTCTCAGTCTCCCAGTCTGTGACAAGTTCACCTCGACCTCTGCCTTTCTCATTTTGTGGGCTCAGAGGCAGCTGTTCGAATCGAGATAGATTGTAAATGCAGGGCTCAGGTCTGGGAAATCAGGGGGACTCTCTGCAAACAATAATCAAATATTTTTGTTGGAAAGCAACGAGTTCTACACAAGCAAAACTGCTTTCTCTGTCAGCAGTGCATTTAATATGCTCATTACTCAGGTCTGTCTTGGCATACCAGAGCAGGGCAATGCATTACACTGATCGAATGTGTTCAGAGCATTAGCTGTGTGCAGAAAAATCATTTCTAGTTTTCTAATTAAGACTGGAGTTGGAATGCATCTTATGCTCTCTGAACCTCTCCCTGCGGTGCATGATGATGGATGGCAAAAGAAGTGATGGACTTTTCATAGATGTGGCCAACCTTATATTACCTCTGAATTAGGTAAGCCAAGACAACTGGAACCAGATGTGTTGTTGTTTTAATTCACAAAGGACCGACCTATGTGAATTAACAACCTCTCACTTGTAGTTGCAGGGCGCTTGCGCACACTTTCCAATAATTCACCTTCACCTTATCCTGTTCTAGATGAGCTATAATCTTTAAAAATGGTAGGAAGGAATGTGATGGCCATTGTTATTTTTTTTTTTTTTTTTACTATTGGCAGCTTACTCTAGCTGGCACTCAACACCTCAGCTGGCACAAAAATTGGTGAAATGAATACCAAAAAGTAAGTTCAGTCGTGACTGGAAGTTGTACTTACTTGACTCTTCGCCTAAGGCGCTGGTAATGTTTCTGCTGGATCTAATCCAGCACTAGTGCTCTATGGCATACTAGCCTACAAGGATTATATGTGTCAGCCTTGTTGTTGCAATGATCTGTTTTCCCATTGATTGAGAGGAGAGAGCGAGAGCTTAGGGTGCTATTCATAGTATGTGTTTGAAGTATAGGCAGAAATGGATGTAAAAACCAAGGCAGGGACTCTTCTTTTGTCTGTCCTGCCAGATTATTTGCTTAGAGTGCTTTTTGAAGTCACGATTAAGGTGAACAATGCCCTTATTTTCGAGAATGGTGAGGCTTACACGTCAGCGTCCTAAACTGATTGGCTGGGGAGCTGCTGGATCATTTCAAACCCCATTTTGCATACAAACATGAATTCAGGCGGTACGACACACTCTGGAAAGAAAATGAGATTTTTAATCTGCTCTTTTCAAGTCATTATAGCCATTTTGGACACTGATGGCTCCATGCGCTAAATGGATTGGATGTTGTTGGGCAGTGTAAGTCAGGCTACAGCTGGATTTCTGCCTGCTTGGGAAATTGGACTCTCTGCTTGACTAGCTCCTTCTCTGATGTCTTGCCGTGGCTCATCTGCACTCTGACAGTGTGGTCCATCTGCCCTGGACTGACCTCAGAGGCTGTCAGTGCTGTCAGGCTGCTAGAAGCTGTAGATGGTTGTCTGGAACATGCAGCTCACTCTCACCATCCCCAGATTGTCCTCAGTATGGTATATGATGCACAGCAGTGATTAATGAAGACACAACGTCATGTCTGAGCCTTGGCATGAGCAGTTAACACACATGCTCCAGACATGTCAGAGGGCTCAGTTGGGCAAGACAGGTTCAAATTTTTCATGTTGAAAATAAATCTAAAAATATAAATAATTATAGGAAAATGGTTTTTATTTTTTGCCCATTTTAGTCTGGATTTGTGACTGTCCCGTAGACTCTATATTGGTATGGCTGTTTGATCTTTTTTTAAATTATATTTCCAAATATTTTTTTCTTTTAGATGTCAGGTTGGTTCTCACTATTTCCTTGGAAGTATATTTGATTTTTTTTTTTTTGCACTTCAAAGGAAGAGAGCTGTGAGGTACAAGAAGCCCAAAGCCACTTTTAAATTCAGCACACCTCAAATAATCCCAGTCTTGATTAACCCTGCCCCCTTCATTCACTTCCAGTTATTGTACCTTCATTCGCAAAATCACACCATGAACAGCCTGTGTTTTCACAGAAAGCTAGACTTGAATTTTGTCAAGGACTATAAGTGAAACCTTATGTTCACACATCAAACAAATGCCTAATCATCAGTGATTTGGAGACAGATACATAATACTCACACTCAGTCAAACCCAATTACATATTCTGTCCCAACAGAATTACGTTCAAAGCTGTGACATAAACACCCGCCGATGAGGAATGGGAGGGGAAGTGACACCTTGACCTTACTTTAGTGCTGATTGGCACAGCTCGCCTGAGGAATGCCTCCTGCTTTTAGTTTTGATAGGAAAAGCAACAAGTTTTCCACTGTAGCTAGAAAGAGTTCGGATTTTGCTGCATTAGTTTTTTATATTGAGATATAGCATGATCTTGCTCCATGGTGATTACAAAGAGATGCTGTATGTCTTGGGCAGGCTGTGCGAATTAAAGAATAAAGAGTGGGTGTGATGTTCAGACATGAATTGGCAGAATTGTGACATCTTCATACTGTTTGTTAAGGGTCTTTTGGGATGGACTTTGTCCTTTTGTGCTGATGGATCATCGTTTGGGGAGCATCTTATGTTCTTATAACATTTTTTCAGTGGGTTACATTCATACATTGCTGCTTCCGTCTCATTGTATTCCACATTTATCACAGCAGAATCAACTAAATGCGTCTTTAAATGCATTCTCTAAAACTGTACACAATCCCTCTTTTATGAAGCAATTTTTTGAGCTCTGTACATAAATTTTTTAAGCAGTTTAATTTTATGAACCATTTAAACAAACTGATTCATTTAACGAACAGATTAATCTTAGTAAACCAATTAATTTTGGTGAATCAGTATAATGGGTAGCAAACGCTCATTCACATAGACTTTAAAAATGCTTTTTGTGGCTTTGCAAGGATGGATGTCCGTTTTATGAAACAAAACCCATTCTGGTCACAATAAGACATAATCTATATGTGATTCACTCAGATGAAGTGAACAGCAGCTGCTGGAGGATTACTCTGTAATCATTGGCACTGGGCTGCATTCTAAAGAGAGGCAAGCCAACACTCATTGATTTTTGGTCAGTGCCGATGCTAAATGCGTTATCTAAGAGAAGTGACCTACAGTAATTTATGTGCCACAGAAAGACACAGTCGGATTTATTGACAGAGAGTGACTCTATTCTGTCTGAGCAGAAAATATCCTCCAGTAAGCCGAACCATTGCTCCTCTCTGATCTTTATGCCTCTCAAAGTGATCTGAGAAGGCTGTTATCTGTTCTTTAAAGGTATCAGATGGAGATTACATTTTGTTTGTACCTGTACTCTCTTTTTTTATGTCTGCTTGTTTATAGCAGAGGTAAAAATGAAAGTGTGCATAGATAGATTTTCAAATTTCCTAAAAAAAAAAGGATGCTTGGATCTGGTGGGTGGTTCCTGCTGTCAAGTTTTTCTGAGTTGTTTTTAACACTATGTGTGGTTGCTTGGGTGTTCTAATTGTTGCTAGGTTTGTAGTATCAGAAGCCAAAGTAGGTAGACCTCTTGACCCCTACGTATTAGTGTTGCCAACATTACTGACTATGGTACTAGTCGCTTTCAGTCACTCCAATGTGCTTCTCTTCTGTTTGAGCGCCCGGTGAAGAGCGTACAGCATTGATCGCTGTAGCCAATCACAGTTAATGGTCCATCAGCAGTGTTTAAGTATCAGCTCATAAGCGCACAAATGTTAATGGGGAAAGGACGTGTTAAAAATTTTAGTACTGACTGGTACCGAAGTCAGTACTTTTGACAACTGTACTACATATGGCTAATGTAAGTCTATGGAAACATTTCTGACTGTTTTATTGTCCACCAGGTGAAAATCATATGTGTTAGATGGCTTAGAAAAGTGGAAGCACACTTTCTCTTGAACAAGCCACATGATTTATCATTCATGACGAGTTAAAGGCTGAAACCTAATATTTAGGTTTGGAGTGCTTTCGAACTCTAAGAAAGTGCAATACCATTAGTGATGCTTGCATTAAAAACAGCGCTAATTAACTGTAAAGGTCAGCCGAGGTTTTCGGGGTGATGGTACTAATGCCAACAAGTGAAATGTCTCATTCTCTGGGACTCATTTCTCTGGCAGTAATTGTACTGTCAAGGGGATTCACCAGGTCAAGCCCTACGTTGGCTCTAAAGCCATCTTTCACACCACTAGAGATGTGGCAGGGCTGCCATATAATAACTGTAGTCTAAAAATAGACATGAGGGTCAAAGTAAGAGAGGGCTCTGTTCTAAGCGCCCGTGGAAACACAGCAGGTTTGCATTCTGCTCTTCTTTTGCTTGTCATTATTTGTTACATGTTTATTTTGCATTTAAAGGATCTGCATAAATTTTTAGACAATTCTGCCATTTTTTTATCTAAAATTTCTCCAAAATGGATCTTCTTTTGATATTTTAGATACAACTATTCTAAGACAAATGGTTGCATTCAAGATAGAATATATTGTAAAGAAATATCATGTCAATGCAGTGCTTAAAATGAACTTTTTTACTTGATAACTAAATGGTACTGCACACATAAGCAGTTCTATAATTTCAATATCTGAAGCAGAACTTGAAAGGTCTGACTTTAGACTTTAACTTTGTGAAATTATGCTACATAAAACACCTGAACCAAACCATATAACTTAGTCTAGTTATCAGGTGCTGTTTGAATTTATAATGTGCGCGGTTGTAAATGTATCTGCTCAGAAAAGGCGCGTTTCAGAACAGCACACAAAGTGTTTAACTTCAAAGCACATGCACATGCTGTAATTTTGTGATTGTGAATGTTCTCTGTATGTGTTCTGTGTGATATATTTTTTCAAAAGCAGATTGTGGAGACTATCATTTAGCACAAGTTTTAACATGCTGAGCTGTGGTGCTCATACGAGTAACGCCCAGTCTTTTTTCTGGGCAATGTAAAATGTAGTGGCCCTCAGTGACGTCCACAAACCTGAATGATGACTAAACTGTGTTCCATAATTTTTTTCCACTCCATTGCATGTCATGTAGGCTTGATACATCACCCCTTAGGCAATTATGCACTGGACAAAATACTGACGCAGTCTATTATATCCCCCTTTTTTGCCAGTTCACAGCATAACGTGCCGCGTCCACAACCATACACACAAAATAGAAGAATTTTACATGCCAACCACTGAATTTATTCATACTAGAGGACACAAAGGTGTCTTCGCTCTCTGTCTCCCGGCTTTATGTGAGTGGTGCGTTGGCGCCATTCCAGCCTGGATTCGGGCGAAAATGGTGTTCAGCTGAGTGTGATAAATAGGGTTCACCCTGACGGTTACACTGCCTCAGCTCACACCGCTTTCCTCACCCTCCCTTTCTCCTAGCACTGATCGCTCCCAGATTAAGTCCAACTTCTATATTCACCTGGACAAGCGTGCTTTTCAGTCTAACACAATGTAATCTGACATGCATTCTGCCTATGCACAGCAGGCCAGACAAGTCCCGGCTGATCTACCTCTCAGTTTTCATAAATGTATCTATCACCTCAGCGGGAAACATATCACCACACTCTCTCATCTCTCATTCATATCTCTCTCTCCTGCTCTTTTCCTCTCTCCTTCCCTCCTAATGCACATCCTTCACACTAAAGAGCTGCAGCGCCTCTCAACCATCAGGTCCGGCATTTGTGGAAGTTCACTGAGAGCTTTCGACTGATTAATCTACGTAAAACTGAACATTGAAGAGGAGGACGTCTCGTCATGCTGTGCCTATTGTCACCTTCTCAATGGCTGCGCTTGTGTTTAAAGAGGATGCCAGACTGTAGAGAGTACCAGAGAAGAGGGTGAGATTTGTGTTCTTCACGCCAAAGATGGCAGCTTGTGTCTGAGAGGCACTAAGATACTTGACATTTTACTCTGGGTAAAATATAATGTATATGAAATCCAGTCTCTCATCAGTAGGACCTTAATTCGAGCCACAGACGTCACTACTGTGGACTGTAGAGTATTATTGCAAAGGTGAATTTTTTATTATTCATCTCTAGGTGTCTCTGGTCCTCTTGATGGATCAGAACCAGGGTCATTTAGTGATTTGAATATCACTTGTGCCGAATTTAGGTGTGAAGGATTGATTTATTATTTCATGAAGCATTTTTGAAATTAATGTAAGCTTCTGGAGAGCGCTACTTTACAGCTGCATACATTTATATGATGTGCGCTAATATTGGAATGTGTTTTTTTATAAACAATATTCCCATTTGTTTGTTTCTTCATTCACCATCAGAAAATAAATGTAAAAACAATATTGTGCTATTGATAGCTATCTTGCTGTTTTCCAGTTGGTCATGTTATTTAATTTCCAATTAATTTCTCAGTAAAAGAAATACTTCATACTGTGGGCTTTTTGGAAACTGCTCACTACTTCTAATCTATGGAAAAGTATGGTATCAACATTTATCAAAATCTCTCTATTTGTGTTCTGCAGGTTTAATAACACGAGCATAAATAGTAACTTAAATGTAGGCAATATTTTCAGTCAACTATCCCTTTTAATTGTCTGTTCTGTTGTATAATCAGTGATCACTGCCACACACCAAGGGCAAGTGACGTTATATGAGCCCGCTATGCCATCAGCATATTGTGTTCATTACAGTGAAAGGCTCCAGCTCTTCTGTGCTTGCATGTCAAGGTTTTCCTGCCTGCCTTCTGTGCTGCGTTCATCCCTCTACTGCTCACTGCAGCCCTGATCGCAGCCTGAGGCGCCGTGACAGAGACATGCACACACGCTGCTTACTGACCTACGACCTTGTCAGTTGAGAACCAATCTAGAAATAAGAAACAGAGAGAGAAGGGGAAATAAAGAGACGCCTGCTAGTTGGACAGGATTTGAAGGGGCTTTTTATAAAAAAAAAAAAAAGTCATTCTTATGACATCTTTCAGATCTGAAGCACGATGTGCCAGTTTTGTTTATGTTGCATTGTATGGTGTGAATCAAAGCATATCACAGTGTTTTCTCTCTGCCTTTCCCGCAGAATAAACAGCGTTGTTACACAACGCAATAAAATGTAAGTAGGACAAATGCCCGAAAGTCTTAGAAACAGACCCTGTAAAAGTTAACGTTTGCTTTTAGGCTTTTAATGATCTTTGTTAGCGTACTCCCTTAATGATTTCACTTTTAGCTGATATTCTGACAAAAAACAAACAAACTAAATTTTTTGTTAAAATATTGATGACTCATACTGCACCATGCAGGTTTTTGTCCAGTTAAATGCGTTCTAGAATGTGAATGTCCCTCCCCCTCAGACAAAAGCAAAACAAACAAACAAAAGAAGAATCAAAAACATCCTGTCCATATCCTATCCTGTGTTGGTAATATGGTAAAAGCAGCACACAGGTGGAAGGTTTTTTAGGTGGAAAACTATCAATTCAGGGGTTTCTCAATTTGTGTGATTAAGAGTGTGTTCTACAGTGTGAAGTTGTTTTCATTATTCATCATTGCTGCCACAGCCACCATTGTCGTAAGCTTTAACGGTTTCTGCGTCAGGCGGAAAGAGAACTTTCCATTTTGTGACTCGGGTGGACAAACAGGAGAGTAGTTATTATTCAGTCTTTCCCGTTTGATTGTTGTTTAGACTTTTTGAAAAGAGTTAGCAATTTGAGGGGAGTCTATAGAGTGTGTTGAGCAGCTCATTTGCCTAATCTTGGGAACTAGAGTGGAAGCTGGCAGTATAATGAGGAGCATGGCTCGTCTAGGGGTGGGGGGCTGGAGCTCAGGCTAAAGTGGGCAAAGGGGGAAGGGGACACTCTGAAAGACATGAAGGTATTAATCAGACAAAAGGGGCAAGTCTGAACAGAGGAAAAACGCTAGTGGAATGGTCAAGCATTTTGCATTTTCGTAGCTTTTGTCCAGATGGATAGAGAGTGAGTTTGATGGAGAAGGCGAGCGAGTGAGAGAGTGAGGTGCTGAAGAAAGGGGTGTCATTCTCTGCGGGCTTAGTGGCTCGTCCCACAGCAAACATTTGTCCACTTTTTGGAGTGCCGGGGATATGGCTGGAATGTGCGACATGCGCCGCATTTCATTGGGAGTGAATTGCCCAGAGCACGGTTCTGCGTCACTGAGCGTTAAAGGGCAAACAATTGAACCTCTAATAATGGAACACTAACCCAGAGTTTTAGCTGCTCTAAACATGCATCGGGACCCTATGCTCCATGGAAAAAACTACACTGTAAAATCTAATTAGTTAACCTTACTCCTAAAAAGCATGCAATCCAATTGCCTTGAAAACCAACTAAAGTCAAATAAGAATTGAAATAGAATTTGTATTTACAAAGGTTTATTTAGTGTTGTAAACTTACACATACGTTCTGCTAACTCATGTAACAGTTATTGCAACTTGGAATTTCTTAGTTGTATTTACTTAAACATCAGTCTAATTTACTTGCTAAAAGCTTGCCAATCGATTGCCCCTAAAAAAAAGCAAGTGCTCAAGTAAATTGAGTGATCTAAACATCCATTGCAAATGAATGATAGCAATGTCCTTTGCAACAGACACATACAATTTCAAGCAAATTTAAGGAAGTGACTGTTCAGAGTTAAAGGTAATGATTTTCAATACAATTTTAACTTGTATTACAGACATCTGATTGAGAAATGCTTGTAAACAGTGAAGATTCAATGAGTTTAGTGTGGCACTGTTGTCAAGAGTTTTTTTTTTTTTTTTTGCTATCCCAAGTCAAGCATCACACTGTAAATGTTCTTTACAGTATTGGGTAATTCCAATTTAGCAATAATCCAAATGTAGCAGTAATTCAAACGTAGAACATGACAATCCGTAAGCAAATGGTTGTGGCAGATTCTTTGCAGTACTTTCCTGAACAACGATGGCAGAAGACACACGGGGGAAGGCAGAGAAGATCTAGAGAAGTAATTCATCTTCAGTTATAGTCAGAACCCCTACAGACACTAGTGCCCAGACTGCATCAACATTTGACACCTGTGTATACCTCATTGTTTAACCATTTTATTCGGGCCCAAGCTGATCACTGTTGGACTGTTAACAGTATGTGCTGCTGTGATGATAAATGTGTTGCTTTGCAAGACTTAAGATGCGGTACCAGATGTAAATTAATGAAATTTTTCTTTGAATTTTTTTTACCTTGTTTGCTTTATTCAAATCGCATGCATGTCCAGAGAAACTGTTGGTTAGGCAAAAGACAAGAGACCAATCCTGAGCAGCAAAATCGCTCCATCTGTTCTACAGCACAGTTCAGTGTGTTTAACAGTTCACATCAAGACTGGTTTGAAATCAGACCACGCCTAACCAAGTTCAAGTAGAAATATAACTAATACTGCATCCTACCATTCATAGAACAGTTTGGCCCATTTTGGGTGAACTAGGTATATAATCAACATGAATCTTAATGCAAACATCTAAGTGATATAACAGCAAAAACAATTTCCCCACGTTTATATATTTGCTTAAGGTGTAGCTATGAGTACTTACAAAGGTTGGTTGTAGAAGTATCTGCGGTAGTAAAACAGGTAGGTCTCTGATGCATTTTTGTCAAATCTGGGTTCTAGAAGTAAAAAAAAAAAAGAATTAAGTTAAAAAAGTTTACACCATAAAATACAGTTCAAATATTTCAAATTAAGAAATCATCATTGTTTATTTTATAATATTCAACATTTTAAATTGAAAAAAGACTTTAACCCAAAAATTGATTTAAGCATCACATTGTTATAAAATTATAGCAGAAACACTGCAAAAGATTACTGTTGGCCTAAACAATTAACTCTATTGGTAAAAAAAAAAATCTATCAGTGGCACCTAAATATTGACTTTAAAACCTGCTGAAAGCTCATCTTGGCGACTTTTGGCATGTTCTTGAATTATACTTCAGAATTTCCATACACACACACACAAACACATTTTTAGGCTTAGCTTATTATTTTTGTGTAGAAACAATCAGTCTTTATCCAGTGTCAGCCGCTCTCCTTCTTCCCGGTTTCAGTAATCTCGGCGTCAGTGCGTAAATTCAAAATGTTGCTTGCTCGCATGCGGTAACCTCCGTTAGTACTTCTTCTGTTGTTTTGTTAAACATTATCAACACATTAGCGCATGGCTGCCCCCCACTGACGAATTATATTTATTAATTTTGTAGTGGCGACCTGAATATTCTTAGTAAGGCTTACTCATAGCAGCAAGGAAGTAATTTTACTCGCCAACAATGATCTGTAACTAGTAAGTATAACAACTAAGTAAAGGTAACTAAGTATATTACAGTGTACTGCTTTTGAGAGATGGCCCACTCGCAGGTAGCTTGGGCTTTTGAACCCAGATAGGCTTTTTGGCTAGCTGTAAGTGAGACAGGAAAACAGGCTGAAGTACATCTGCTCTTTGATGGCACATGCTAGGCTATGGATTAAGGAGCTGTTATTGTATTTGATTGGATTTTCATGTTCCGTTTCACAGTAAACCACCTGCCCATGTATTTACATCTGATTGTTTAATTAACCCCCATTTCCCCTCCACTCACAGTCCCTAGGGCCAAAACAAGCCATTCAAACACACACACACACACACCTCCTCACCGAACCCATGAACACACTAAACACCAAACCATCTGCATCTCAAACCTCAAATGGCAGTAATGTCGAAATGACATGGGCATTATCTGGCCTAATCTAGCAGCAAATTCATCATAATTAATTAGGAACAACAATTCTCCTTTTCCTTCTTCCTTCTCCCTCAAGAGCCGAGCACGGTTGGCTGCTTACTCCAGTCTACACCACTGAGCCCAGAGCTTTGGCAGGACCGCAGACATAGATACCCTTCCTTCCATTCATTCTGCATGTAAATGAGTTTCTGTAAATGTCATGCAGTTCTTTTCACAATCTTTAAAGATACGTTAGTGGTGCTTGCCCATGCAAAAGCCATCAACGTGATTTTAGGGTGGTTGCCAGTGTGTTATGTTGTGTTTTATTTCTAGTACATTTCATGTGGTTTTGGTTTGTTCTGGGTGGCACTGATATGGGGTGTTTCTAGTGCATTCTATGTAGCTGCTAGGTGTTTCAGGTGTTCTGTGTGGTTACTCAGGGCATTGCTATGTGGTTGCTAAATGGGTCTGAATAATTTAAATGCGTTCTTTGTGGTTTTCGGGATGCTTTTGTTGATCTGGGTGTTTACCAGGGCATTGCTATGGGGTTACTAAGGTGTTTCAGGATGTTTTGCATTCGTTGTGATGTCTATGGTTTTCTGGAGTAAATTGGACCAGTTGGAAAAATAATAGCACGTCTCTCTTCAACAAACCACACTGTTATAGGTAGGGCTGACGATATGGCCAAAATGCACATCGAAATCAACCACCGTAAAATAAATTAGTGTTTGGGAAAGACTATTGTACATTGGAATATCGTAAATGTGTTTAAAACTCCTATCACCATTACTGATAAAAAAGAAATTGTAGGGATGCACGATCATCATTGGACGATGATTAGTGCTGATTACAGAACCAGCTTTACTGACAAAATGCACATTACATATCGGCAGATGATTATTGCACATTCCTAAAAAAATGTTTAATTACTGTCCAGCCCTACTTATGTGCAACATTTCTTCACCAGAACAAGGGCA
This sequence comes from Enteromius fasciolatus, assembly GCA_032361145.1. Taxonomy (NCBI): domain Eukaryota; kingdom Metazoa; phylum Chordata; class Actinopteri; order Cypriniformes; family Cyprinidae; genus Enteromius; species Enteromius fasciolatus. The sequence goes on along the minus strand of JAUMHR010000060.1, from coordinate 9,223,188 downwards.
GGTTTTAATATTTAGGGTTGGTGTTTGCTCTAATCGCTAAACGTTTGGATGTGTAAGAGGAATAACAATGGGTGCACCAGTATTTCCTAACATAAATTCCTATTTGACTACAGTATGAGAAGGCCTCTGCCAGCTGTAAGCAAAGCATTTGAACGTCTCAAACTGTAGAAAGCTCAGGTGAACAGGTCTCGCCCAAACAGCAGGGATCAGATTTCACTGTACGTTTTGGCACGGCATTTGATTAGAGTAAACTTTTCAGTTGCACTCGTCACAAGTGAATGATTAATTTGAAATTGATGACATGCAACTATAGCCTTGTTAAACAAACCTGCCCCACTCTGAATAGTTAATCTGGTTAACAGGTGTTAATGATAAATACCGCCCGAAGCGCTCACATCAAGTTACAAAGATTTAAAGTTAATCTAGTGTGAGAACGAGGCACTCATGTTACTCGTCTTTTTTCAGTGGAAGAGAAACTTTTACGTCTGGCCAGTAATTCCGTTTCTATCTTCGACTAGTCTGTTTCTCTCGTCCACAGCCTCTTAGATTGTCAAAGTGAGGGAAATGAGGTCAGCGTCACAATCAGGGAAATCTGAGCAGATTCCTGTTTGTTTTCTCTGGTTTCCATTTCTTTAGCAAAGACCTCCCGCATTAAACAGCGCCAAGATCTTCTCCCTGTACCAAAGAAGAAAAAGACATGCCAATTAATGAATAAATAAATGATGTTGGGAGTGAATGCACACAGATTTGGACACAAGGTTATAATGAGCATGCTGGCAAATGCACACATCTTATGCAGGCACACATCCCTCTGAAGGGAACACATTGGAAAATTGATGCACACACACTCCCAGCGATAAGCCTAGTGAATTCATTGCCAAGGGAATACAGCCATCCGTATCATAAAAGAATACACACGCAGGCGAGCTGGTCGCAGGACAGAATTTTTTCCATTTTGTCACCTCGACTTTTAAATTAAAGTCAGCTGCAGAACGCATAACTTATTCAGCCATGAGACACATTTGTCATTCCTCTCTTTATATTCATCAGGGAAAGATAATGATAGAAGAGTAGGGGCTTGGAAGACACAAAATTGAATTTGCACAGGTAGTTCAGCTTTGAAAACTTAAACAGGTGCCTTTGGGGAAAAAAAAAATCATTTTATTTTAAGAATATTTCTCAAGCATTCGTTCTGCTATTTCTGACAAGACACAGGAGCCGCTAAGAGAAATGTTGACAGGTCGTGGACAGGAGAAGAATAACGTGAAACATGAAACATTCACTCTGGAAATCGCATTGTTAGGCAGGAAGGCCTTTTAGATGAGTCTTCTGTGATCTGTGTGCCTTTGGAGATTTTCATTGAAGTAAAGTTTGAGCTGCCAGAGAAAGTTCCAGTGGAAAGTTTCAGCGGCTGCCGTCTCAGTCAGGTTATGATGAGGTTGCTGCCGGCCCTCCAGCAGAAAAGATACAGCCGTCACTACCTCTCAAACCTCCTACATTTTACTGTCTTAAACTGTTTGCATTTACTCTCGCAGATCTGAGCAATATTTTCACGCTGCAGCTTCCTCCTGTCTGCCGTCTCATAGATTGTACCTGAAGTCTTTTCTAATCATGCCATTCTCTATTATTTCTTTTTTTAAGACTTGCTTTTTTTTTTACTGCAGCTATAGTTGGCACAATGTGAGGCACGCACACCCAGAAACTATTGTGCAAGTGTGTGACTAAAATGACAATAATAAATCAGAACAAAGTCAGCACCAGAGGATGCATAATTAGCTGAGTGTTTTCAACAAAAACATGATATTTTGGTTGAAAATATGAAGAACGTCTGTTTGAAGTGTCTGTTTTATTGATGAGGACATGTTGAACAGTGTGTGACCTATTTTGTTTGCTCTGGACATGATTGCCATGGTGTTCATGTAATGAGGGTTTGAGTTTGCCCTGCAACATGCAATTCCCTCTTCTCTATCACTAATAAAAAGTCACTAAATTTTTATTCTTTAATTGAAATTTGGAGCTGATTTAATAAAACGTGATAACTGTGCACTTTAACTTCACACAGGCATTCAAATTCAAGTAATAATTTACCCAAAAATGAAAATTTACTTAACCTCAGGACATTCAGGATGAGTTTGCTTCTTTGTCAGAACTAGTGCTGTCAAATGATCAATCACGATTAATCGCATCCAAATAGGTTTTAGTTTACATAATGTATATGTGTGTACAGTATATAAATACATGCGCGTATATGTAAGAGATATTTTCTTTATATATTAAATGTACTTATATATAAAATAAATTACGTTAATATAAATATACATGTAGATACTTTCAAAATATGTACTGTATATGTGTGTATTTATATATATATAATCTACACAGTACACACATATATATTATTATGTAGACAAAAGCTTTTATTTTGGATGCGATTAATTGTGATTAGCCTAATCGTTTGACAAATATAGTCAGAACACATTTGAAGAAATACAGCATTTCATCACTTGTTCACCACTGGATCCTCTGCAGTGATTGGGTGCCGTCAGAATCAGAGTCCTAACAGTTTACAAAAACAACAGTAATCCACAAGTAATCCAGATGACTCCATACGTTAACATCTTGTGAAGTGAAAAGCTGTGTTTGTAATGAACAAATCCATCTGATGTTTTTAACTTCAAACGGTTGCTTTGTCCTGCGTGCACAACACTGCTTCCTCCAGTAAAAAAAATGTCTTGTCTGATTCCGTAGGGAAATATGCACAGATCAAGCACAGTTTACAGGAAAAACTATTCTAAACAAACATGTCAGTGGACTTTTATGTGAGAGGACAACAGGGAATGGAGTTACGGAAGCGCTGTGGACTAACATTTTGGAATAGGCGGGCTCGCATTCAGTGCAGATTATTCATTGGTGAGCAAGTGATGTAATGCTCAGTTTATTTATTTAATTGTGTGTATAAACTGTTCTGTTAAAGTAACTGACATATGTATAGAAACGCATCCCTCTCTTTTCTCAGAGTGTAGCTTGTTTATTTCTAAGGAATATGTCATGCATAGTTGCATTTATTTGTGTGACAGTTGATCTTCCAGTAAAAGCATTTGGTTATAAGGTGTATACAAGCTCTCAAGAAACATACATGGCTGAATTTTTTGAAGAGCTTATAATGCTCTTTTTAAGTAATTAAATACACGTTTAGCATTCTTCAGTAAAATCATGTGGAATAGGAACACCATTAAAAACGTGTCTCCTTTTAATTTAGATTAACGGTATAAAATATGTTTTGGTGAAGCCATATTTGCAGCTCCTTTGCAGAACTGCAGTTAATTACTGCACATTGGCCGATTTGTAAAAATGAGTCTGACAGTAACCTTGCTTCATTAATCACAGTAAATTACACAGAGGAAGGAACAGCACAGAGACTCAATTAACCTCTCAGCCTTCATCTCAATCCTGGGCTTGTCAGTGGTTATTCAGTGCAGACACCTTCTCTGGTCACTAGGGAGAAGGGCCCGGCACATGGTGTGATGGCAAATGCTTCCTGAAACCAAACCAACCGTCCCTCTCACATGATTTGGACCTAACTAACCCCATGCTGATTTTCTAGTTCACTGGGCTTTTATGATGGGGCGTTACTTGATTGTCAGGATCCCAAAATGATGTAGTCAAGTTAATTTTTGAAGAAGGAAGACGTGCAAGAATGCAGATTTTCTGGTTGTTTGTGTGTCAGTTTGAAACTGGGTGCTGTTATTTTATGCATCAGGGTCAAGATTTACACTAGAGTTTGTTCCACTGTCTCATCATAACAAGAATGCACACAGCGAAAATAAACAGGACAGCAGTTTTTCTTTCGTCTGAATGGTGACAGCGTCTAGCCACATATGTCATACAGGAGCCGTGGCTTGTTTCATCATATCCTTTATGTGTTTATTTGTTTTCATACACGCACACATGTACAATATTAATCAACCAAGTAATAAACACATGTCAGAGCCCTATCTGAACTGGACTAGTTTCCCTCCCAAGGAGGTCTGAGGTCTTAATCATATATATATTATTTATACATGTGTATAAATAATTAATTTATAGTTAGTTTTTGTGCTTCAATTTGCAATGTGTCCTTGAGTGTTTTGAAAGGCACCTATAAATAGAATAATACACAGTTAAAGCCCTTCTGTTTGTTTAATTGCACATTTTTGAATGTTGAACTAAAGTGCACCATTATATTGGTCAAGACACGCATATAATATATCTTTCTAAAACTTAATTGCTTTTTTGGATTCTGCAGTTTTCTGCTTTTTTTAATTGTTACTTATTGATTTAAGCAGTCAATTATTAGGTACTGTTCAGCTGAGGCTGGAATGCGTAGCTTCTTCAGCGGCCCCAGGAGAATCTCTTTCCTGTCAGTTTCCGTGCGGTTGAGATTCTCAACTTGTTATCCTGTCTCTTTAAGTATCTCGTCCTGAAGTTGGCACCAAAATCCTCATCTTGTATTCCAGCCGTGTGCACCCTGTCACGAAAGGAATGTGAGGGACTGGGCGACGGACCAAGGATGCTTGTTATAGGGGATATCAAATTAGTGTGTCTAAGCCTGGCAGTCCCATTTCAAGTTTTATGTAGCAGTTTTGTATTGTTATTTTGGATTTACAGCATACTTTATGGACTGTGGTCTAGTTAGCAGCACAGTAGAGACTGTAAATTGTCAAGCGTTTGATTGTAAACGTGGTAAAACAACACGGAAGACCTTGATGGAGATTTTCTAAAATTGAATAAACATTTTCCCTTTTCATTGCGCCTTTAATGTGGATGTGAACCTCAGATGGCCACGTTTCCTCCCTGGCCGCACAAGGATGTTGTATAGTGCTTTATTATAGTCATTCTCTCGCTTTTTCACATTCACCCATAAGAAAAAGGCAAGTAAATAGCAGTGCTGTAAAAAAGAGTTTCCTGTGTGTTCGCTTTCATCCCAAAGATGGTCGCACATTAGACTATGAGAACTACTTTTACAAAGTTTGGGGTCGGTACGAATTTGTTTTTGAATTAAATTAATATTTTTATTCAGCAAGCATGCATTAAATTGATAAAGTGATTTACTCTGAAAAAATGCTGGGTAAAATACAACCCAGTGTTGGCCGAAATATGAACAAACCCAACAATTTGGTGGCCAGTGTGTACCCCAGTCTTCTAGATAGTAACCCAAGCCCTGGGTTGTGTAGTAAAGACTTTAAAGTTACATCTGATTTCAGTTTCAAATAAATGATGTTCTTTTGAAGTTTGTTCATCAAAAAATCCTGGAGGAAATGTATCAACAAATCTTTTCCGTAATGATAAAAATAAAAACGTGTTTCTTGCACATGAAATTAGCAAATTAGAATGATTTCTGAATGATCATGTGACGCTCAAGGCTAGAGTACTGGAGTTTACCATCACAGGAATAAAATGCATTGTATGCAGTGTATCAAATATATTAAAGCAATGGTAAACTACAGCTATTTTTACCAAATAAATGCAGCCATGGTGTGCTTAAAAGTAATGGCCACAAACGTTTGAGTAAGAGTACTTTCAGTCGCATATGAATATTCACATCCACTCAAGCAGGATGCATTCAAACTTTAAACTTCCTGTGGGACAACCAAACCCCCCCCCCATTTGGCCGAGAACACTCGCAGTTGCCCCCACCCCAGCAGTCCCAGCACACATAGGCATTCCTCTCGGATCACTGCTTTTGCCCTCTTTATTCCCATTCTGTAGCTGCTCCGACACCTGTTCCGCCGCTCTCCCCCAGCTCCTCATTAACAGCGTGTGATATTAATGGGAGGTGAACACTGGTTCTTCTAAAAAGTCCCGCTCAGCTCCGCGCGTCCACATGCAGACCTGATTTGCATGCCAATCCACACAGTTTTTTTTTCCCCCATAGCTTTTCCCAGGCCACAGCCTAGCCAAGCCAGTGAATTAAACCCTCTGTCCCTATCTCTCCCTGCTTTCTCTTTCTTTCTTTCTCTGTCTGTCCAGCTGACCGTGTGCACCTGGGCGTGATAAGTGTGCGCTGAATTGCTCAGTCATACTGGCCGCTTTCTGCTCTCCGCCTGTTTGCTTCTTTCTTTTTTCTCTTTTGAGCTTCATTGTTGTCAGTGGAGGGGCATAAATCACTCGTCAGCTTTGTTTAGAGTCATACACAGAGCTGGTGCTCTGGCATGTTCTTTGAATGCACAAATACACAAATGCAAATAAAAACAGCCTCATCTCTCTGTGTTTAAAAGTACCTGTTGATTGTAATTTTATTTGGGGATGACTAGAAACTAAAGAGAAACACAAAAGAGGATTGCAACTTTTAAGTGACTGATCTTTCCACTCCAGTGCTCTCTCTCTCTTTCTCACACACACATACACACACAAATTAAAGACCTATTTTTCTTGCTTGCTTCCTGTCTCTGTCTCTTTCAATAAGTATTGGCACTGAAGACTTTAAGGAATGACCACGTCTTTAAAAGGCTGCAGAGCCCATACCCCTGTGTTCTTTAGAAACATAGAGAATGCTCCTCCACTTTTGTGGTATTGTCTGATGCTCTGTGGATATAGGAATGCACCACAATGTAGAATTTACACAATAGTGTTTTCTACTAGATTTGTCTCTCAGGTGGAGCTAGACACATCCAATGTTGAAAAGCCAGAGGAAGAATTACTCATTTTTTTTGGTTTTCCTAGCATGTATTTTTTTAAACTTTTAGTTCAATACAAATATCCTTTAGCTGTATCATCCAAATGCACATACAAATACACATTTATGCATACATATATATATGAAGAGTTAGAACCAATAGACGTCACATAAAAAAAAAAAACCCGACTGTCTTGCATCATTCTATAGCATGTGCTGAAAGTATTTTCACAAAAGCTGGTATTTACCACTGTCTCCTAGTTCACTTTTTACAGAAAAAAAAACGAACAAATGCACGTTCGTCAACAGAACCCGATAGGTCTGGAGTATTCAGGTCAGCTGACAATGCTGCTAGTCACTTTAAAAAGACATGCTAGCTGAGAAGAGTTTCGTCAAAGCTGACTGAAAAGGATCAAGGATGAATAATTTTGACGAACTGAATCCCGTAATGTCTACGAGGAAGAAAAGTAAACACGAAAACGTTTTTCAAGGAAAATATATATATTTGCACACACACTCTTTATTATGCACTTTCTTGGATTCACATTGGGCTATCACAATTATTATTATTTTTTTTATTTAATATGAATTAAACTGAAATGCACAGTACTCTATTTATAATAAATAGTCATAAACAATTGTCATAAACAATAACTATAAAGTGGTTTTGGCAGTGAAGCAGTTATAAATCTAGTATACGATCACCTTGGTTTTAAAGCCTCACTTTATTCAATATGCCAGTTGCAGCACATTTGATTGTGACTGTGATAAGTGCTCATTCACTTCAAACTGTAAAAAAAATTCTAAATTGTATATATAATATATATATATATATATATATATATATATATATATATTTT